>JAHWFP010208219.1:0-34360 GCA_023313725.1 Lithobius niger | reverse complement strand
AATAAAAACTAGAACATTGCTACTTTCGGTAGCAATGTTCAAGTTTTCATTTAACGTCCAAAGTATTATTCGGTGCGATTAAGTTGGCGAATGTTTTGGTGCGTTGATATCACTCCTTTGAAGGGCAGAACCATTCGGAACTTGGCGGCTCCTTTTACCAGTTTTGGTTTTTGATATGATATCGCTCCTTTTTTAAAAATTGTGTAGTGGCTTAACTGCACTACTGTGCACATGTGTACTATAAAGTGCCACGTCAACAAGAAATTGGTTTTCAACAATTTGCTACTACCTTTTTCCTATAGGCCGAACAATTCTCAACTTAGTCACCTCTTTATGGGTTTTTGGTTTGGTTTTAGTTTTGTTGTAATTTGTATTACAATATTTAGTTAGTTTTGGTGTGTTGATATCACTCCTTTGAAGGGCCGAACCACTCTCAACTTAGTGGCCTCTTTACCAGTTTTTGGCTTGTTTATTTTGCTTTGTTTTTACAGTTGGTAGTATTTTTCGTAAATTGGACGTGAGTACTTTTTGCAAATGAGGACACACATAATTCAACAATTAAATTATTTGAAGATAATAAAATTCTAAACGTAATAAGCTTAAGAGACTATGTTGTAATATTGACAAATTATTATGATAACAAATTTAGAATAAAAGGGACTCTCATAAAATTAATTTTCGTCGAACAAAAACTTTAAGACTGAAAATACCTTTAGTAAAAGAATATTTATGGATTAAAACACAAAGGTCATTATATACACCAACAATATTTTATAGGTTGCCGGTTGAATTAACAAATTTGCCAAGTATAAGAACTGCAAATAATTCCATTAAAAACTGGACACTGAATAGATTGGTTACCGATTATCGAACAGTGACAAAATGCTTATAGTTTATCTTGTTCTTGTTCCTTGTGTAAACTTTTTTATTTTTAGTATTAGTGTGCTGCGAATAAGGTTAAAAGGCTTTTTCTGTAATTTGTGTTATTTCTTTTTATGTGTAGATTGTTCCATTGAGATGAAAAATATATCAAATGTACCCACACAAATCCATTTAAAGGATTTCGGAACACGATCTGAATAAAACTATTATATTTATACCACGGCTGTGACGTCACGCTAACTCAATGCCATGCAAAATTTCCGTAGGTTAGATCCCGTTAACCGTGAGCGGAAGTGTGCGTCATCGCAAAAAGTATGGGTTATCAAGTTACCCAACACTTTTGCCGATGACCCACACTTTTGACACTTCGGGTTCACACGACCAGGATCGCACACACCAACAACCAAATAATAGCGAGCCAAAAAAGTAACGCAATAAAAACGTGCGAAAGGTATTACTTAACTTGCCGGAATGTCTCGAATGAAATCCTATCCATGCTAACTCTCACATGTCTGGCTCTGGCCTAAGCTTATTCACTCCGCTTAACTGCCCCCTCCCCCCTCCATAAACTAAAATGGAATGGCCTTCATTCATACCTTATTCCCTTGTTTTTTAAACAATTCGCAAACTACAAACGTACAAAATGAATTACATACCTTGCCAGACTGTCCCAGCACACCGTCATTCTGTCCCTGCTGCCTCTTACCGAAGTTTTTTCACTCCGAAAAGCTTTGAAAACACGAGCGAGCTTGCTAGCGTGAAATCTAGCGAAACGACGCATCCGTCTCCTTCCCACCCACTCCACCCTCCATAAACTAAAATGGAATGACCTTCATTCATACCAACATACTGATCGATTACCGTATTTCTGGAACAATTTTCACAAAATACAAACACAAACACGTTTTAATTAAATACGGGATAGTTTGATTTCCCAACCGTGGTATAAATCATTTTTTGGTGAGAAACCAGTGGTTATCGATTTTTTTTACCCACTCGTTTCTCGCCAATAACTATTAGGGCCCGTTTACGCAACCACTCGCTTTAGCATTCTCGCAGCTAGAAGCTAGAAATCATCTCAAATTTCAACATGGCGGCGGTTTTTTTGTCTGCCGCCTCACAACGAAAACAGCAAATAACGTGAGTTCAGATGCGTTTGGGAAAATTGTTTCGTCATGAGGAATTCTTTATATTATTGGCACGGATTACAAGACTGCAAGTATTTACTCAAACGATGTCGGATTTAGCTAATCCATTTAGCGTTTTTACCATGGCAATGTCACCTTTGTCATCGCGATTGAGTTCTAGCTGCGAGAATGCAAAGGCGAGTCGCTGCGTAAACGCGCCCCTACATATTATCACGGACATTCCCCATTCATGTTGCGCCTGTTATTATTATTATTAAATCCTCGTCTAGACGAAACGTAATCTATACGCAACGGAAAATTTCTTCGGATCGGAAACGGAAAGAAATGGACTCCACCCTTCTTTCCGAATAAACCAGTTGCTTCACCGGTGTAGTCGTAAAAACTTTCATCACATCCAGCTATTGCTCCAGCTTTTATCCTTATAGCCGATAGCGATTTCGCTTTCTATTTCGCTTTTACCTGGTGGTCGTAAATGACGAAGCGTGTGCTTTAGAGCACAAAAGGGACCAACCAATCCCGCCATGCATTGTACCGAGCAACAGAGAACTAATTAAGAAACGATTAGCGCCTTGTACCCCTCAGGCTGCCAACAGTGCAGCCAGGTTAAGTGGTCCTGTGTATCGTAACACGGGAAGCCTAAGGCATTAATGGCGGCCATAAACGTAAATTTTGACACCGAAAAGCCGGTTCTCTCCATCAGCTAGGTCGGCGATAACGTCGTGTGTAAAGTGGTTTAGAAGAGTGCGGCTTAGTCGATGGGCATGCCATCAGAAGAAAAACGATTGGTTTAAAATGCGTTCTGAGCGGTGATTGGCAGCTTTCGTGTGACGTAACGAATGCAGTTCGAAGGAAAACGCGGCCGGTGGTTGAGAGAATCACAAAAATTGGAGACTACAAATTCACCGAATGTGTGTGCACCGGTGCGAATTTCAATGGCAGCTAATTTCCGGAAACTAGTTTTACTTGGCTTCTGATTGGTGGATGGTAGGGGATATATATATATTAATTATGTGGGAGGTTGTTGGGCGCCTACCTCGTCTCCCCTTCCCGCAACTCCCAACAAGAATTATCCGTTTTGTAGTGGGACGCCAAATCTCCTTTTCCAACCAACTATAGTAAAATCAACCCACATTAGGAACCGGTCATTATTTACGGCCTGCAGGAAGGGAACGTGGCTTTCCCCTACGCAGAACCAGCGTCAGGACCGAAGAATCAGCCAACGAAAGTAACGTAACGTTTCAGCCTGTTGTTGTGCAACACACAGATTTGCCATGGGGGGGGGGGGGGGGCACGGAGAGAGAAACAGTGATGTCGAGCTCATCTGGCGTAATGCCCAGCGATGTACAGCGTATTGGGCAGTGACACAACGTAGTATTATTGTGTATAACTCTATGCTGGAGCCAGTAACTGGGATAGCTGCAAGGGTCACTAATGGAAAAGAAGGGCGTCTTACTGAAGACAATGCTATTAAGAGTGGATTTCTTAGGCCTATAATGCGCGATTTTTGTCGATTTGTTGGCAGTTGCTGACATTTTTAAGCAAGTGAAATCTTTTCTTTTCTGATTACAACCTAGCAGCATAAGAGATTGGAGAAAACAACGTTTTTTTTGAGCCTATGAAAACCGCTCTCAAAGCACTGTCCTGACTAGAAGTGCCGTTGTTTAACCCTCCATTTTAATATAGTGCCCCTTGCAGTTATCTCTCTTGCAGCCAATATGACGTCACATGACGCTGCTCTGTACAATCCCGACCTGTACTCAATGCCCACACATCTGTGGAGCAGCGTCAAGTGACGTCATATTGGCCACGAGACACCATTTGGAGGTAATAGCTACAAGGTGCACTAGATTAAAATGTAACGGAAAAAACGGCACTTCTAGTCTAGACAGGGCTTTGTGAGCTGATTTCTTAGGCTTAAAAGAACGTTGTTTTCTCCTACAACAAAAATCGCGCGTTATAGGCTTAAGAAATCCAGTCTAATAGCATTGGCTTCAATAAGATGATCTGCCTTTCTCCATCCAGTGCTACTTGCAGCTAACCCAGTTACTGGCTCCACCATATAAAGTTATAGTTATAGAGTTATACAACTCTTATAACTCATAACTCATAAGTTATAACTTATAACTTATAGAGTTATACACAATTATACTACGTCATGTCACTGCCCTATATTGGAAGCCCGGAAAAAGTCTTCGGTAAGCTTATAGGCCAGCATTACGCCGGCGTGTCTTGTTGTTCACAAGAGGTACGGTCTAAATTGCACTCGAGATCAGTGGTCTACATTGAACAGCATTTAGAAACAAGATTGATGCTGAAATACTATACAGTTATGATTTAATAAGGTTCGCGCAACGAGTGTTACTAAACAGTATCCAGTTATGAAGGATTGGCACTTAATTGTAAAAATAATTTCGGAGGTTTGAAACTCTCACGATCCTTTACATATTTTCTTGTTGTCTAACCAAGCTGGTGGCTGGCTGTGTGCAAAAAGTTGAGTGGTTTAATGGCGCGTCGACAGCTAGGTCATTATTGTGTGCGCGGCGTATCTGGAGCCCTGCAAGTATTTTGTGAGCGGTTACGTCTTCCTAGAGGGGATGGGTTTAATCGATGTCCGCCATTGTTTTTTTAACCATCTTGGGTATCAACAAGGGACTCTGCTACTGAAAACGTACAATCGATTATCTGTGTTCGTTCTGGGGAGAACTCAAGATAGGCCGCGGACACTATAGTGCCTACCTCAGTCACAGTGTAGTGGTCCGGGTTGCCAATGCGCCATACATTACAGAGATATAAAACAAACCCCCCCCCCCCCAAGAGATCTTAGAACTCAGCACCGCCTGCAAAGATTTAAAAAAATTAAAAACCCGGACAGGAGGTCGAAGTCATCGCCCAAGACGTACTGAGTGTCGTGCAAGATTGAAACGGCGACGAACACCACCAAGATGATGACATTCCAAAGCACATGGTGGTCAGAAAGTGGCCGGTGATAATAATGACATTCAGGATGAAGTTAGAAATTGACCCCCCCCCCCCCCCCTTATCAAAAAGGTAACTATGTGTTAGGTTGGTGTGACCAATTCGTGAATGAGCCATCGCCACCTCTTCTCGGCGATAAGCTGAGTACCAAAGTTGAACAGTGCCCTTAACAGCCTGAACTTACTGCCTTCTTGTTCGTCCCTCAAGGCTTGCCAAGCAGCACGCAACCTCAGGGGAAGAGTTGGAAAGGCCTACAAGGGTTTAGGGTTTGCAGTCTTTCTGAGGTAAATCAGGAGATGCTTGAACATTTTGAGAAATATTCTTAAATGTCCAGCAAGCGTTACTTGTTTTTTGCCGGTTTTTTTGTTATCCTATTATCCTGCGTGCCGTATCACTGCATACGCTAATATCAGGCTCGATCATCATCAAGCTGTGCCGTCGCTGTTGAATATATGTAGATCTATACCGTAACCGATCGACCCTTTTAAGCTCCTTAGAAAAAGTGTGACAAAGCACAAGCTAGTTCTCACATACAAAAGGGAGCCGCGGGTGTTGTTTTCTTTTTAAAACTATACAATTAACGCCTTTTTTTGTTCTCCCTCAACAAGTAATTAGCTCGCTTAAAAAGTCAGACCTTGCTTAAAGCAAAATCCCCTATTTTTCCTTCATGCATTAACCATCGTTCTTGCGAGTTTGTCACTTTTTTTCCGCCGGTCTTACGTCGGTGACTTTGGGTAATTAATTGGCTGCTAAGGATGACATTCACATATAAGAGGATGGAGTTGTGGGGTGCTGATGAGCATACAGTTAGAATAATCAACTCTTATCAGTTAATGGCCGTGCAGCTCAGGTTAACAAGAGTTCTTACCTCGCTTTCTTCTCCTGTTCCGGTCCGTGACTTGGATTTTTTTTTCTGCATGGCGCGAAGGGCGCTATTGTATGGTGGGGGGGACCTAACGAGGGAACAATGTCATTACTAAAACATTAGCTGATGAATCGTACAGCCTCGGCACAAAACAGTGATGTATTGTCCCGAGCAACAGCGGTGACGTGTCCCCACGGAATCCCTTGATAAATGTCGTTGCCTGCTTTCTTGATAAGGACGAGCCTTGGCCCCCATCCTGTCTGTATACCAACGTGTTTGTTCTCCTACAGGTTCCTGAACGTGCTTTGAATTGGTGAATTGGGGGTGGGAGGGGGGTGTAAAGGCTAAAACCACTCAGCGATTAGTTGGTATTGGGACGGTAAAGAAAAGTGGGAAAAGGGTAAAGGTAAAAGAGTCACTTAGAATGATAAAAGCGGCTTCTTTTTCTTTTTTTTTTTACACAATGTGGAAAACATCAACTGTTCTATATTGTTAAACCTGCCTGGCCCGAGTCTCTACCAGCTGACGAACAACTCAAAACTTTCCGGCCTTGAGCCTCTGGAGCTGCGTCGCCTTCGGGCTGACCTTATTTTGACATTTCAGATTTTGAAGGGCTTTCTTCCAGTCGAACTTCCTTTTTTTCGATTTAGCAGCCCCATCTACGACTCGCGGACACTCTTTAAAACTTTCTCTGCCTAAATTCTCCACGGAGTGTACGAGATCTTTTTTCGCTGTTCGCGTCGTCGGCGTGTGGAACTCCCTCCCTGAGCACGTTGTGTCAGCGCCATCCGTACCAATTTTTAAACGACGTCTGTCTCTTTGCCCTTTGAACAAGTTTCTGAAACGAATTTACTAACTCTTCGGGCCAGTGTAAGAGGCATGCCCTTCTGTGTCCTCCCCCCACTTGGGGGTAAACTGATTATTACTATTATTATAAACCTATCTTTTTAATTTTATAAAACAGAAGATCTTACAACACGAAAATGTTTATTATTACGGGTGCACAATCACTTTGAATAGCAAAATGGAAGCCCTAAGTCGTTAAGAAAGTTTGGGAAAGTCACAAAGGAGTGCGTACTCACGAAAATAAGGAACGTTTTGGATCTGAAAGCTGTCTGTTCTCAAGCAACGAGGTTCCTATTGTCTGGTTTCCTCGTATCGACGAGGATTGAAACAACCGGATAAATAGTTGAGCTTTTTGTAACAACTAGCTGACATACGCTGTTCTGGCAAACAGCACCCTCCTCCAAGATTTGGAATACAAAGCCCGTTGCATACCAACTCGCTTGTTGGTTCCCGCCAACGCCCGGCGACTTAAAGCGGACTCCCATACTCGCGCTTACGCTTATGTCAACGCTTACGTAGGGTCGTTGTCATGGAAACCATGCCCACCAGGCTTCGCGCGACGCTTCGCAGAGAGCAAATTTTAATGAGCCGTGCGCTCAACCCCGCGTTGGCCAATCACAAAGAGGGATGCACGTGACGCTGTACCATCATGGCGCCTGGTCTTCGCTCGGCGATATGTGCCGATCACAGTGAATAATGTGTGTGTTCTTAAATTCAGGACACATTATCGAGTCACAAATACGTTGACGTGATGCAAAATTATAACATTAGGCGATAAGTAATAGTTATAGTACCCCTGACGAACTGTATGGGATTTATCACCCGATGGGCGATATCCCGAAGATGGCCAATCCGCGAGAACTACGTCAAGATGACGTCCGAGGCGTAGCCGAGGATGTCATCGCGACGTAGTTCGAGCGGATTGGCCATGTGAGGGATATCGCCCATCGGGTCATAAATCCCATACATTTCGCCACGGGTACTATAACTAATTTATCGTACGGTCCCTAACTTTCGAAATAAAAATAAAAATTTGGGGTAAATGGAAAGTTTGCCTTCGCAAATGAATTGCAAGGTCTGTTGTATATACAAATTTTGTGTCGTCACGTTTGCATAATTTTGTTTTGATGCAGTCTGGTTTGCGGCCGATACCATTTGAGCGAGACGGGGGTTAGCAGGGGTGTGTGTCTAGAGGCAGAGATTTTCTTTTAAAAAAAGGTTTAGGAGAAACGCGTTTTGTTTTTTAAAGTCATTGGACTGATGTTGCACGTTACGTAAACTTCATCATGAAAAATTACGTCGTTCACTCTAGGTTAACCTAAAAAGTGTTTTTGATTTTTTTTAATGATCTCATTTTACGTAATGTGTCGTCTTTCTTTAATTTGCATAATGGGCTTTCTGAGCGGGGGTCTACGCGTTAAGCCATTCTCTGATAGAAAACTCAAGGCTGTGGATGTGTATGACCGAAAAGGAAAGGTTTGGTCACTAGGGACGTAATACGGACAATTCAGCGGTAACGTATTCTTGTGAACTATGTGGGTAGTTAGGGACGTTGTAGGTGTAATTTTCGGGGGAAAGGAGGGAAATAGCGTAACGCTTAATTTTTACGGATGAAATTCATGTATATTTCGTTTACGTTATGTCAGTTGGTGTTTTCGAAAGGCCGACGCAAGTTCACGTTAGATTTCTAATTTACAGCAGTTGCCAGCTGTTTTTTTTAGGGGGGGGGTGGGATAATAGTAAGCATTTAAAGTATTTAATTTTCTTGTCTAGATTTTGAAATGTAGAACTGCTTAATAAAACCATGCGAGAATTAATTTGCTTTTAACTTTGCTTAATAAAAGAACATGGGTTTCAATTATTTTTCGAACAAGGAACGTAGGTTAACATTTGAAAAAATAAAATTAATTCTCGCATGGTTTTATTAAGGAATTCTACCTTATGAAAGTGTTGGCAATGCCATATCGCCATTTCCCTGAGCATGGCTTCCATATCGCCACACTTTAGTGTGGTGATATCCAATATCGCCACAGTTTAGTGTGGTGATATCCAATATCGCCACAGTTTAGTGTGGTGATATCCCATATCGCCACACTTTAGTGTGGCGATATGGGATATATCGCTGCACGTTTTTAGCATTGAGAAAGTTAGGGACCGTACGATAACGTGGGTTTAAAACTACCGTGGACAAGAGTTAAACTTTAAGTTTTAGACATTTTAGCTGGTGATTGCCGGCCGATCGCTTGCCGACGGCCATGCTCGATCGTAGGATACGCATTTGTTTACCCGGTTCGGTCGCTAATTTGTCTCTCATTCCTCGATTGTTTATTTCTTTGAAGACGGTTGCTTGCCAGCTCTTTGTTTAAATGAACAATAGTCTTTTTTGATTACAATAATCAAAATGCTCGATTTTAGTTATTGTGTGGGCTCATTTGTTGCTGGACCATGTGCTACGCTATTGGCCTTAGGGCCTTAGGGCTTCGTCGGGGAGATGACCGGGTGCGGTTAACGCTCGCTAAAATCCTTTGACCCTTTGACCTACGCTATTGGCTGACGTTGTCCGTCGACGCAAGGATCAACGCTGTAGTGGGAATGACTGCCTACGCACAGTACATAAACATATGCATAAGAATAACATACGCATTTACACTCATGTGGGTAGAGCGTGTGCGAGCGTTTGCACCATGCATAAAGTCGGGGACCTAAACGGAAATTCGGAGCCACAAACAAAAAGTCGGGGCCACAATGAGTTTGGTCCGTGCATGATGCGTTTGCTAATGCATTAGCCGCGTAAACGTATAATTAGATAATTTTCGCGAATTACGCTACGTCATGGAAATCGTCACGAGAAATGCTAGATTCCTATTTTCTAGCAACGAACCAGACAGAAAGCACAAATTAACAAAACGATTTTCAGTATGGAAAACACAACAAAATAAGCAAAACGAACACTAGACAGAAAATAATAATAATAATAAAAACGCCTTTGAGATATTACACCTGATATACGACCTCATGAAATAATTTCTTACGAAACTTACAAAATTTCGATTGTTTAACTTACCAGAAATAGACTTTGGTAAGTCGTTCCACACACGAGTGGGGGGGGGGGGGCCAATGTAAGACAGACTCATTTACCCATGGTTAGTTCTACATTTTATGCCGAACACGTTTGTCATTGTTCCGCGTAATTGAGAACACTTAAACTTTAAGTTTAACGGTGTTCTCAGTGTGAGTATCACAACGCTTTCTATTGTTACTTACAATATGCAGGGGTGGTTCCTAACATTTTTCCTTTAAAGTCCTGTACATATGATACAAGGATATTTACAAACAATGGTCAAGCCGTAAAAGATTTAGCGATTTTACAAGGTTATGATCTCTGCTTGGCACTTTCGCAATACTTTAGTGACTTGGTTAAAATTCTTCGCAGATTAGTCTTCGTAGTGGCTCCTTAAATTGAGGAGTTCCCTGGAAAAATGGCATAAAGTCACTTGTGCCCTTTTTTCAACTCCTACAAAATCTGATAGAGCACCTCTCATTCTATGGAATAAGGGCACAAACGGTAGGAAGTCGACCAACAGAAGAGCTTTACAAGTATTTTTTTTATTTAACACTGGATGTCGCCGCGAGATGGCGCTGCTTTTCAACATGGTTGCCGCCAGTGCCACTGACAATTTTTCCGCTAACTTCCTATTTTCCTGAACATATCTGCTACAAAAATATGTTTTAAAAAGGAACATGAATGTATATCCCATCAGAAAATGCTAACTTTCAAAGATTAAGCATAAAATACTAGTTCTCAGTTTTTTGCCCTTTTCTCAAAACATGCATTTTTAATTAGTGCCCTTTTTCCAGGTAACTCATCAATTGTAATACCATAGAAAATGATCGGGTAACCAAAAGCCAAGTAAAGGGAACGTAAAATACTGTTTGGGACGCTTGGTTTTGGTCTGCATCTGAAACCTCTATTTTGACTACCATACTCCAGGGTTGGATTAATAAATAGAGAGAAGCAATCTATTTAGTAATCATCATCTATTAGAGCCCTGAATTCAAATACACCACGTAAAAGTACTTGGATAACGGGTTCCCCCTCGGATACGTAGACCAGGGAGCTTGGATTATACGTAGCTTTGATAGGGTGGACCCACTTAATATTACGCTTTACCGCGAGAAACCGTGCGAGATTTTGGGAGCTACTTTGCCATACCTCAAACGCGTCTGACGTCTCTGCTCCCATTTCGCGCCATTTTACTGATTCTTGCATCCCATTGGCTTTTAATTTTGCTGATGAATCGACACAAAATTGGACTAACAAACGAACAGGTATACTCATCGTCAAACGTAAGCCGGACCGCTCCAATTGTTTAAATTGTTTTAAAGTGCATCGACAATGCGACAATGCGACTGAAAATCGCAACGTTTGTTATCAGACAGAGAACACCGTTGCAAGCGATCAGCGCAAAAGCAAGCCATACTTTTGGTTTCGACACGACGACGTCTTCGGTAAGCTGCTAAATATTTGTCGTTATGTTTTAATAATGTGTATTTTAATGTTCAGTAAAGATTGAACGATTAGATATTTCATAAATTATTCATTAACTCCGTTAAAAACTACTCCCTAGTTGAAACAAACCTTTTTGTTGGTTTCGATAAACCAAGCGTCGTCTGCTTCGAGGATTGGTGTGGGATCAACAACGTCATCAACTGAATCTCGCTCGTGTACGGGAAATAGTTGTGCTATAGCTCAGACGCGTTCAACTGAGTGAACCGACTCGATAGATGGTAGAACGTCCCTAACGTACACCATCTTATCGTTAAAGCGTTTAAACCTAAAAAAAATTCCCCTCTTCCCACCAAAAAGTATATTACTCTGCTCTACACACAGGGAATTTCAGGAATGTTAAAGAATAAACTGGCCGCAAAAGACACCAGGCTGGGGTCTGAAAATCACCTAAACATGAAACAGCTTACTAGGCAAAACCAAAATAATAACAAAGCAGACGACGCTCTGAACACGCACAATACAGTCTATGGAATACCGCGTGGAGAAGTCTCAGGCCCATTCACTTGTGTGGACCAAAGTCTCCAAAAGTTAAAAGAAAGAATCTATTCACATTAATCGAATTTTAAGTTGCATGTGGAATCTAATTCACTTTTGCAACATTGCTTTGCCACAGGCACTTCACCACGCAAGGTATCCGCAGGGCACACCCCAGCACTCGACGGAGTCCACATTTTATTCACTGAAAAAAGTACAAGAGCAAGAATTAACCGGGAATCATTGGTCATTCTCACCCATCAACCACCCATGCATAATCACTATTGTGAGCGCGGCGTATCTAGAGTCCTGCAAGTATTTCATGACCGGCTACGTCTTCCTGGAGGAGGAGACGGCTTTAATCGGCGGCCGCCATTGTTTTTGTAACCATCTTCGATATCAGCAAGGCACTCTGCTACTAAAAACGTACAATCGAATATCTGTGTTCCTTCTGCAGCGAACTCAAGATTGGCCGCGGACACTATAGGTACCAGATAGTAAATATCTTAAAGAATATTTTCCCGTCATAAACAAATTTCACCTTAATAAATATGTACGCAAGTTTCGGACATAACCACTCTCAGAATGATGTGGACCGGGTCTAAAGTTCGATTGGCTTTTAAAATTTGCGTAGACCGAGTGTTTCTTGCTTGGTTTGCCAAGTGGAAGGATGGGTTTTTGCTCCGCCTGGTTTGGTTGCCGTTTTTTGAAAGCAAACATTACGAGGTTTTTATGTTTTAACTTTTCAATTTATATGCATTTAGGTATAAGGATGACCCGGCTGTACATTGCCATGTAATTTTAGTTTTTTTTTTCTAAAAAAAAAACCCTGATGATGAAGGATGGTTACTTCAAAACGTCGTTTCTTGATTTTTTGTGCTCATTTCAGTCTTTTATTAATATATGTCATGGGTTGGATGGCTTTGGTCATGGACTCATAATATCAAGAATGCATAGCATCAATCGCTCATTACTACGTAGTTGCAATTGTATTAGTGTATGCTCTTCCACGGTTCCACATCTGCTGTTGTTGTTGCCTAGTTAGTGTGGCCAGTTGTTATAGTTGCTTCTCTGTGGTTCTTTCTCTTAGTTTTGTACAGGGCGTGCGACAGCAGGTCAAGGCCCTGGGAATAAAATTTGAATTTGAATCTGGTCAGTTGGGTCTCTTGGTTGCCTACTAATATTGTTATGACTAGAGGAAGCCCGTGCTATGCACGCAGCCGGTCATGAATTAAGTTTACAGACCCATCCCCGCCCCTCCCGGCCCCACTCCCACTCCGCACTCCCAACCCCCGCACTCCCACTCCCCACTCCCAACCCCCTCACTCCCACTCCCCACTCCCACTCCCAACTCCCACTACCAACTCCCCACTCCCACAGGCTAAGAAACGCTTTCACAGATTAAAATTTCTTCAATCCAATTTTTGCGCACACTGGCTGACAAACGGTGATTTTTGTTGGCCTCAGTCACTGAATCTGCCCATCCAGTGGCTGAAATCACAGGATGCACCGTTTAAAGAATGTGAGCGCTGAACCATCATCTTTGCATGAAACAATTTTTCTGTGGGAAGTCAATAAATAAGCTTTCGTAAAACAAAAAGTTGAAACCTTTAGGACGGCTGCTTTGGCATTTTCCTTTTCTGGGAGAGGAAAGAAGTAAATCGCCGGCCTATGGCGGCCTAACAATGGCTCATTATTGTTTTATTTTCACTCACAGGGCTTTGATTGTAAACGACTACTTTGCAAGATAGCAATGATTAGCCTCGTGCTCAGCAGTGATTGTTGTTGTCCACTTTGAAACAATTCAGCTCAGCTCTGACAGCCTGCATCTGCAAATTAAATAGGCCACTGCATCGTTTCCAGCTGCCAATTTCGAGAGCAACAGGCCTCGAAATTAACAACGTAGCTTAGTTTGATTTAAAACTGTACGCATTTAGGTGAAACATGGATTCTTTCATTTTATCCATCAGCAATCAACGGTTTGGACGATAGTTTTCAATCCTTAGCACGTGCGCCAGGAATAATTGTTAGGCACTGTATAGCAAAGACATTACACGTGCACGAAAACAATGAGAAGCGATTAAAGTGATTGTTGTCTTTCCGGTTTTCCTTTTAGTCTTCGTTTTAGCCGGCCTCCAGGATTATTATGTAGATCATCTTAACTCTTGCCGGATGCTTTTTCACTGGTCAGTTTTTCGGCTATGTACATTAGATTTCGCCAAACTGTTTCCCAGGACTAAATGTTACCCTTTAAGTCATCTTCCTTTCTTTGATGATATGGTGGGCGAGGCTGGTTAACATCAAAATGTCACCAATACACTCCTCAGTCACTAAAGATGGAGCCGGTCCTATTCTTCCTTAGTCCTAAGAACCAAGGCGTTTCACAACTAGTGTCCTTCCTTCCTTCCCTCTGTGGAGGCCTGTTTCACCACATCACATCTGTCGACACGTCCTATGTTGGGTTTCAACCCGACTTAGGTCCTTTTAATATGTTTTGTTGTAATTTAGTGCTAAAAATGTTACCATTATATTTCTGATAGTTGTTGTTGGGTGGATTACCTCCGATATTATTTAACATCTTGATATTCTTTTTTGCCTGATTTGGTTATTGCTTGAAAGCGATAAGGCTCGAAACTTCCCTTACAAACAACTTGGAGTCACTGCGTCAAGGCCAGCTGTCCCTGAAGTTCTAGATTACCTAATTAGGCACAAATGCCATAGATGCTTCTGTAAATGGGAACTGGTCAACAACGGAAATTCGAAAGTGGTTAACATTCGTGCAAGGGCAGGAAGAGCAACGATGTAGAATCTGACTGCGTATCACCATGCGCCACCAGTATTATCAATATCCAAGGGTTAACTGACACGTATATTAATGTTACTTCAGATTACGTCCGTCGTAGTACACTAGGTCACTAATGAAGTCATCCCCCCTTCATGGAATTCTCAGCCCGCCATTCCTATCTTAATAATGTGTCACCCGTGGAAATGTTTCGTTGCAGTCTGAATAGATTTGACAGGGCCCCCCATTAATGCTTTCATCCGGATCTAACAGTATAGTCGGGCGTATGATCGCACAACGGCGACAGAAGTACAAACACGACAAAGCAGGTGCCCCCGCTCAGCTTTATGGCTACAT
This sequence comes from Lithobius niger, assembly GCA_023313725.1. NCBI lineage: Eukaryota > Metazoa > Arthropoda > Chilopoda > Lithobiomorpha > Lithobiidae > Lithobius > Lithobius niger. Next base: position 19,460 of record JAHWFP010208219.1, on the reverse strand, counting down.
AGATTTATATATACTTCCCCCGAATCAAAATGACAGTTATTAGATTTGATTTGCCCCGTCGCTGCAGCGATTATTCTATTTGTCATAGGGTCTTCCAGACCTTGCACACTAAGCGGAGCGTATCTGGCACTGGAGTTGGAGCTAGGCAAGACAATGATGGGCGACCCGAGGGTCAACTCCCTTCCCGCTCGATTGCATTACTCGTGACATTCATGGAGCGGTTCTCTAGAGTGGCCTTCAAGTTGGGAGATTCTCTCCCCCCGCCTGCCTCTCCCTGCCGCCGCACATGCCTTGTCAAGTTCGTTCCAGAATCCAGCCCTCTCCCCTGCCTCATTCTCGGTTGAGCTTTCCGAACAGCTATTTTCTGGTTTGGGGTCCGAGAGCCATCGATCAAAAGAGTGAATCCTGCCGTACTAGCAAGTGATGACGTGACTTATTCTATTGTAGGCATTAGTAGACACTAGCTGGACCCATGCATGCTGCACGGTGATTGAATTTCTCGGTCGTTCGTCATCTTACGAAATATTTACACGAATATTTTGGTTCAGGCCCGGAAATGTAGCGTACATGTAGCGTACTGAAAGCTAAACAAAACCCTATCAATGGAGAACGCCAGCACGATTAAGCCCTTCATGTAAGTTAATCCTTTGAAACAATCCACCTTGGTAACGCGTATTGCAAAATTGTTGCAAGCAATTGTCATTCACTTGGTATTAACGCTTGCTTCTCATTGGCTACTATGACTTAGGTTATGATTAGGTGTTAAGTTAGCTTATGTATCAGGAAGCATGGCTTCGCGCCTCGGTCCTAAGAAAGCAATTCTGATTCTGATTCAACGCTTTGTGCATGCAGTGGTTGTCGCCCCCCACTTAAAAACAATTCAACCCCTTTCTGACAGGCAGCATCTACGAAATAAATTCGCCATTCCATCGTATCAGGCTGCCAATGTCGAGGCCCGTTGTGGCTAAATGTCAGCCTGCCTGAGTTGGAATTGAACCCTCGACGGTTAAGACCAAAAACCGAATCCCTACTACTCAGCTATGATACAGCTCATCACCGCTGTCTCTAAGGTTAAAGTTACCACTAAGGGCAGGTTAACAACAAGACCAATGTACAATGGAAGTAGGTTTGCGTTTGATTTAAAGTTGCTTAGTATACAACTTTACTGACACCGAGTATAGTATACTATACCACGAGCCACGGCTGTTTGCCGTGATGTCATCATGAGTTAGCCAATGACGAACGAAAACAGCGGATATTTGGCCGTGGACGAGCCCAGTCACGTGATCAGGGCAAACAGCCTTGGTTCGTGGTATAGTTGTTCCCCGGCGTATGTCACGCGGTCTAGCTGATTCCCGCAGACTCAACAAGGCTCTAAGAGTCAGCATTATTGGAGCAATAATGTTTGTTTCTAATTGTTACAACGCATATCCATTTCATTGTCGGCCGCTCGCCCTTTTTCGTTGCTACCGTGGCAAGAATGAGCCCGCTCGCTCTCTTGCTGATTGTTGAAGCTTCGTTTGTTTAATCTTGATCCCTAATAATCATAGGGACATAGGGCCTTAGGCATCGTCGGGCAGAAGACCGGGGTGCGGTTAACGCTCGCTAAAACCCTTTGACCCTAATAATCCCTTATCATCAGTAAATATACTCCCAAGCGAAATATGTATATAGATAGATTAAAAAAACTTTTTTTAGTCTTATTGTATTTATTATTAACAGCTACATCAGTGATGTCGTATACGATTACTTTAAGGACTGGAGTACGAGTGGCTTATTGGCTAAATTGACTTAGTTGCTTCCTTTTGAGGGGGGGGGGGGGGAATAGCCTTTCCTGAACCTCATTGGTGTCACCGGCCACTTACTAAGGTCTTATCTTCATGGTGTTCGTCGATGTTTTCTTCTTCCGTGAGACTTAGCACGTCAATTGGATGATAAGTCTGTCTTTCTGTCCAGGGTTTTAAATTTTTGCAGGGGGTACAGATGCCAAGATTTAGATTTGGGGTTTGTTTAAAATCTCTGTAGAGTGTGGTGCAGTGGCAACCCGGACCACTGCATTGTGACTGAGGTTGACCCTAATGACCTAGCTTGAAATAAAGTCTAATCCACGCCTCATCTTGCACCGATGCCCATTAAAATAACAAAATCCGTAAAACTTCCATAATTCAAATAATAATTTTACACCTAGACAGGAGTGCTGCGTGGAATGGCTACTCTATGTCTTTGGTTTTGCCAGCTTGGCACACGTAATTTGGATTTCCTTTTTATCCATATAGCATTTACTTCGGCCAAAAGCTGAAACCCACCATCTGCAATAATTGAAGGTTATACATGTTTGCAGACGCAAGCCCATTTCAGTAGATTATTCTACATGTTCACTTCTTGTCTAACAATGATGAAACAAAGGTTAAACTTGATTTCATGAAAGGTATGGTGTTTGTTTGATTTAAGACTCCACGAAGACTTCCGAATATGAACTAGCGCAGTTCCCTGCTGAACATGTATTCAAATCATTCAGATAAAATCTTAGACACAACTGGGGTTTCTGCTTCTTCTTCCAAGTACATCTAAAAAGATTTCCCCCGAGCGGTTCTCAAATCTCTAATAAATGCCAGTTCTGAGCTAATGAAACGCCTAGCCATTTTGCGGGTTAAACGAATTGGCTCCTATGTTGCGTGTGGTTGTGCCGTAAGTTTGTTTTTAAGAAAAACGGAGGGGTGTAAAGTGGATATTGTGTTAATTAGCTAATTAGCACTAATGAGCTTCCAGTCATTATTGCCGGGACGTCTGACGTCTCCAGGGAGTTCAGATTTTGAGTGACAAGCCCCAACAGGAAATTAAACAACCTTTGCAACGTGTGGAAGAGCTGCTCCTTTCGGGTCACTTACGTTGAGCAAAACTCATTACGCCTCCCGTGCTGTCAAGGGCTTCAACGACCCGCCAGCAATACTCAAGGCAAAGCCCTACCAACCTTTCGTAAGTCGGGGGGGGGGGGGGGGAGGATAAGCAACCTATTTCAGCAGCTAAACTGAAAACTGACTGCACAAATTTCAATAAGGATGAAGATAGAGCCAGTCTTCACGTGGGAACTTGGAATTGGACGTACGCTGCATAGTGGTGTCGTAAACACGGAGAAAATCTCGACTTTATCTCGACCCGCGACGAGCGCGACGAGACGAGGTCGAGACAGTCCGTTTGCAAGTCGAGTCGACGTCGAGGTGATTGAAGGTGAGATCGGTACGAGACGAGAAAAAATTCCAATTATCACGACTTTATCGCCAATTTCAGGGTTTTGGCGAGGCAAAGCTGATGTTTTACTTGCATGATTAGGCCTAATGAACTTTTTTTCTTCTACTCTATAATCCCCCAACTCCCCTGTGATTATTCGTTGAAGCTATTCAAATAATAGAGACGGCGATTTTATTTAATGTTCACTAACATCCCTAAATACGGGTTAAGGCTTGATAGAAAGCTATGAGTTAGTGTCACCACCAATAGTAAAAAAACTGAAGCAATTACTCTATAAATTTGCTGCAATTTTTCGGAGATCGTTTTCTATTTCGTAAGAACTCCACACTTTTAAACAAGGCACTGGTTGATTCCGAGTTTAATTTGTTTCTGTGCTTCTGAATCCTTAAAGCGAGATTCGAAATGAAACTAAAACTCATGTTGCGGGTATTCGCCGCCATCCATAGCAACATTGCGAGGTTAGGTAACGCCAGAGAGTCCAGAGAGTCGAGGTGAGACTAGACATTTACATACTGAACGAGGCTTAATCTGGCATTAAACCACAGATATTGTATTCCACAATAAAATGTTAGCTACAGGATTATTTTGTTTGATAAAAAAAAGTAAAAGAAAAAAGCAATCGCTCGCCCGCATCTGAAAAATCACGAAATAAAAAAAAAAGGTGCGCCAACGCCAATTTTTTTAGTACCACTCCTGAGAACCATAGAGTTAATTAATTTTTTAACCATGCGCAATGGCTGTTTGCCGTGACGTCACCATGAGTTAGCCAATGACGAACGAGAACAACGGCTGTTTGGCCGTCTGATTGGAATAGCCCAGTCACGCGATATGCACGTCACAGCAAACAGACACGGCGTGTGGTATAGTGGCCTAAAAAAAAATAGGGAGGGACTAAGGCGGAAAAATTGTGGTCATACCGTACGTGGTCACTAATATTATTACCAATTTCCTTAACGTCATTTAGCGACAACAAAATAAGAATTCTCAATGGAATCGTGAAGCTGAAAGTTGATTTTTTTTCCTACTTACTTGATTTCCTGCTATAGTTTTATTTTTTTATTTTAGGATTTTTCGGATTTGTGGGATTTTGACCCGGATACAATTTTTTTCTTATGTATAAAAAAAAAATAAAAAAATAAAAAATAAGAAAAACCGGAAGACAAAAAGAAAGAAAAAGCTTTTAAGTGCCAACCATTCCGCAAAGCCGAACGTCCATCACCGTCTTTTTGTTTCCACTATTCCGCTGCTTCCTTTCGGCGTTTCTTTCACCAGGTCACCTTTCGTTGAACGCCCCAATCGTTTTCTGTAGGTACCTATCTTGAATGGCTGCACCACTCGGCTTGCAAGCCTCGGCTTGAACCCCGAGATCTCACGGTTTTTATTACTATTTCGACTTCTTCCCATTCCGAGGTGAAGTTGGGACGTTTTTGTCCTTAAGCGTCTTATCCGTCACGGGCCTTAATCCCCCTACCCTCATCATGGGTAATCCCTGTGAATCAGTGCAATCCCCCCTGCGGGCGTTCCAGATTAGCGCCCGGGGCTTTGGGCTACTCTGCAATGGTGACCATCATTCCAACGGGAAAGGAGAGGCAAGACAAGAACCCCACCCCCACCCCCGTGGAAGCCCACCCGCCTATAGCACGCCCCCACCCTCAAAACCTCTTTCATCTTACCCAGGAAGCTCAGCGGTGGTTTGCGTTGGCCCTTAGGCCGTGGCCTGTCCGGGCGTCCCGGGGCTTTTGATCCGGAGTCATTTAGCCGAAGAGACGCAGCAGCTGAAGAAGTAGCGGGTGAAGGGTCTGATGGAACGGCCTGTTCTTGCAGCCCCCTTGGAACCGCCAGTTAATCCACTCCAACTGCCTGTTAATCGCGTCGAAACCCCTATACTAAGAAAGAGTAGGCTCCAGTTAAAAGGGAAGAGAGAAAGAATAAAAAAAAAGAAATAATAAAAATAAAAAGGGGCCCCCAAGTAGTTGGTTGGTTGGTTGGTTGTTTGAAGACTCTCGGCCTCTTCTCGACCATTGCTTTTTCGCTGGCCCGTAAAAGTTGGAGTGGGTAATGCCGCTGTTTTTACTGCTTAAAGCGGAAATTGAAGTTAAGAGGGCTTGTTCATTTGAGAACTACTCTAGAAAATTAATTGCTACGACGATTTTCATTTAACGAAATTAAGTACATCCCCTCTAAAGCTTTTTCAAGTTGTCTTCTTATAATCACTACTATTTTTTTCAGACACAGAGATGTCCATTCCCAGATTACTTCCCTTACAACCCTCTCGGATTACAAAGACTACCAGTCCAGAATTTCTTTGATTATTTTTTTATTTCCCCCGGAACGTGTAGCTGGAATTATATGCTGAGAAACATGGGTCCTTCCATGGAATCTGATCCTTAGGCTACTTTCCGCAGCCTTAATTAAAATCTAGACTTTAATATCCTAGACTAATTTTGCTGTGCCTTATCTACTAGAGGGGGGAGGTTATGAATCAATACGTCTAGGGTCCACTTTCTTGTGTTAATATCCGAAATCTCTCTTTCTGTGAATGTGCGGCCCGTGTTCTGTCAACAATCTGTGTAGTGATGGATTCCCGCTACATCAGAACCGAATCAGAAAAGATCGGAAAAGTGCATAAATACAACTTGCTCTCAGACGCTTTCTGAAATCTTTTTTTGTTACGAAGTGTGACCTATTTGTTGGTTTGCTATTTCCATTCATTTCGTTTCGGAATAAATATCGGCCCGCTTATTGCCGCACACCCACAAGGCACGTGGTATAGTCTGTTCCACGTTTTCTACCGCTAGGAGTGCAAAAAACATGTAAATATCCTACTCGTAGACTCTAACAGTAACTATTTAGAGTCTCCAAGTGTGACATCCACATGTTTTTGCACTCGTAAGTGCAAGGAAACGTGGCTTCGAACAGTCAGTTTCCTGCAAACATAATGTGGAACAGACTATAGTAAAGTGATGCAACATGCTGGCTAGAGAAACAAACATGACAGCGATCGATGTGCTTGAACTGATTAAAGACGTTTGCTGATGTCCTTGGTATTTTTAATTAAAAAAGAATAGACTGCCAAGATGCTAATAAAAACACACCGATGGGCCGTTATCAATAGAGCAGTTTGACTATATTAAGGTTTGCAACCTTAAAAATCGTGCAAAACGTCGGTAATCCGGTATCCTGTATATATACGATGCTATCAGTACGATATAATCAACGTAATAGGAACAGTACCGTTATTTTTGTTTATTCCGCTGATTTATTACAGTAAAGTGAGTAAAGATCTGCTATTAAAGGACTTGAATGCAACTTTGAAAGAGCATCATGGAAAAACTGTCGCTCGGAATGAACTCAAATTTGATACATAGTTGCGGCCATGCGCAGACTGGGTTTTCACCAGCAACGAAAAAACGAGATCGGACATGTGGTTGAGGAATAATCACCGAAAACTGTGCCATGTTGAGCCCGTGGGAATCTAGGAACTCCCAAGTCAGTGGGAATCTGGTAGATCCCTGTTGAAGCAATTAAAGGTCACTGTTGGAAACAATACGTATGGTAAAGGGATCCACCAAGTCTTCTCCACACTGAAGAACCTCTTCACATCTCCATCTGAAAGTGCTCCAGCTGTTCCATCTACTTTTATTAATCTGCACCGCTTTATTTTAAAACTTGTGTTCAGCTCATACGTAATGACCAATCAAACAGCCAACAATGAGGAAAAGCACCAATATTTGAAGAATACACAAGGAAACCCCCCCCCCCCCTTGGGGGTTGGTATGATTGTATCAACATGGCTGCGGCCAGAGTCAAAAGGCTGTTGTTAGCACTAAAACACAGAGAAGTAGTGACTCAGAGGAATATTGACGCTGGTGTGGTAGAAGAAGATGTGTATGAACTCGTCAAGAAGTTGGCTGTAGAAGAAGGGATCAGTGAGTTGGACTTGATGTTGTACGGGGTATCGTGTAAATCGGTGTTTGAGGGAAGTGAAAATTGGGCGATGGCAATGGAAACCTCAGAGTCTGCCGGCAACAATGGGAACAATGACAAGGACAACAAAGATAAGGACAAGGACAACAATACTCCCACTCCTAATTCCCAGATTGGTAAGGTGGAAAACGGTATTTACAAACGGAGTGTGTCTGATGTTGGTTTTGGCAACCACCAACCGTCCTACGCTGCTGCAGCTGGTTCTCAAGAAGGCTTGGGCCATGCGGGTGGTCGTCGAGATGGATATGAAATTGATCAGGCTTCGGATCGGGACCTGGAGTGGCTAAAGAAACTGTATCGTGGAAGTCTGGCCAATGTTCAGATGAGTCTTTCCCTGATTTTAATTGCCGATCAAAAAGGCAGGCCATTTTTTGTTAGTCATGTCAGAGACGTTTTGGGAGTTTTGGTCAACTTGAAGGACATCACCGGTATTAGTTCCCTCCGAGCCAATAACGTTTTTCAAGTGGGCTTCAAGACGAGTGAAGCCAAAGCGAAAGTCAAGATGGCCGGAGACCTCTCTTTGAATGGCTTCAAGACCAGGGTATACGACCTCCATGAGCGTACACTTAGAATTCGTCTCCATTGGCTCCCATTGGAAGTTACAGAAAGAGAAGTTGGTAGTTGGAAGCCATAAATTTGAACTGTTGGCGACGCAGGGGCTACAGCACTGTGCTTCGGGTGTTAGGAGTATCACAATTAAGTTAAGAAGTAATGTCGTAATTGCGGACATCCCAGACATTATAGAGATCAAAGGTGTCCCAACCTTGCTGGCTGTAGCGGACAGGCCGCCCAGGTGCCTCCGCTGCTGCTGGCGAGGTCACGTGAGCAAATTCTGCGACAGTGTGTATTGTAAGGTGTGCAGAGGTTACTCTTTGTTTAATGCGCCGTGTCTTCATGTGCAGGAAACGCTGAGAGCTCAATCGAGGACCACTGTTCCCGGTGTGCCTTCCGTCCCAGTACTACCAGTTGTTCCCTCGACTTCCCCAGTTTCTCCACGTCTTCAGGGACCCTCCACATCCCATGCTGGTCAGCAGGAAGTATCTGTGAGTGTTCTGGCTACTGCTCCTGTGTATGCACCAGCGAGTGCACCTGTGTCTCAACACAAGGCTCCGGCAGGGAAAATAGTGGCGATGGAACAAGATGGTTGGAGAGTAGTGCGCCCGAAGAGGAGGAAGGACCACGGGAAATCACGTAGCCCGGGGTGTTCGCCTCCGTCGAGTAAGATGGTGGTCTTGGAGAGAAATATATCGGTGGAGACTTCTGTTAGTGAACCTGTTGCCAATAGAAGTAATGGAACTAGTGCTGTCGGAGCTGGTGGTTGTGGCAGTGCAAGTGATCAGGCTGCTAGTGAAAGTGACGCCATTCCAACCGACAATTCTATGCTCCCCCTAAAGGCAGTAGATAGAGTGCAGGGGGTTAGTGTCCTGGAATCCCCAGTAATTGGAGGTGCGGGTATTGTTAGTGATGTGGGTGAAGTGGTTGGTGAGGTGGTTGCTGATGCGATGGTAGAAGCAGATTTGGTGACAAACACTGGTGCTGTTGATGGTGGGGTTGGTGATCCAGTATTTGACCTGCATACAGTTTTCATTTTTCAGGATGGAAATATGGGCTCCGAAGAGATAGGCTAAATTCAGGATTTGCTCTTGGAATATCAGGGGTGCGGGGTCTAAATTGGAGAGCATTTGGGAGCTGGGTGTAAGAGTGGATGTTCTTGGGCTGCTGGAGTCCAGGCTCCCTGTGGGTATTGCCCCCGTTGTTCAAGGCTATTTAGGGTTGGCTGGCCCAGGGACCTCGGGCGTCAGAGTACTTGTTAGGATGGGGGTGCCTTTTTCCATGTTTCCTCATTATGTCTGCCCTGGTATTGATGCTTGTATCTTTCGGGTATGGTGGGAAAACAAGTGGTTGACGGTCGGCTTTGTTCATGTTGTGGGTCAGGTTTCGGGGCAGAATTGGTATTCTTGGATCGAATCCCTCCCAAAGCCTCTGCTGTTGGGGGGAGACTTTAACGCCCATCACTGGCTGTGGGGTAGTGGTCGCTGTGATGCTAGAGGCACACTGATAGCGAATTCTTTGGATAGCCTCAGTTTGGAGGTCATTCAGGACGGTACTCCAACTTTTGTCAGGGTGTATAATGGAATAATTCAGGAGTCTGTACTGGATTTCTTTTTGTGCTCCTCAGAAGTTGGGCACAGGTTTGCGTTTGAGGTCTCCCAGGACCTGAGAGGGAGTGATCACTTCCCTATTGCTCTCTCTCAGGTGTCTGCGAATGGAGGCTTTTGCGCCCTGCATGGTAGAGTGAGTTTGCAGCGTCCGGTTGTTGGCTCAGGACAGTTTGGCTCTTGGTTGACACGCTGGGTCCCAAAAAGGGATCTGAGGCATGTCTCTAAACTTGGGGATTCGAATAGACTTCCACCCCCTTGGTGGACGCCTCTCTGCTCTTTCGCGGTCCGGGACCGTAGGCGTGCTTGGCAGCGGTTTCGTCGGAACCCAACTGGCTTGCGTTGGTATGAATTCGTTGGCGTCTCTGCTGAGTCGAGATTCATTCTTCGCAAAGAAAAGGAGAATTATGGGGAGCGCCTGTGCGCAAAGGTGTCTAGTGGACTCCCTCTATCTAAGGTTTGGGCTCTTGTTAGGCCCAATGATACTCGATCAGTGATCTCCTGGGTTTTAGATGAAACTGGTCAGGTTCTTCGTGGAGTGGCCATGGCGGAGGCTTTTAATCGGAACTTCTCCCAGGTCTTTGATGCTCCTAAGGGTCGGCCGCCACCGGAGGTCGTATGGCATGACTCGGTAGGCAATGAGGGGCCTCTCACACTGTTGGAGCTGAACTCAGCTCTAGATAAATGCAGTATTGAGGGGGCTCCTGGCATTGACGGTGTCACCTATAGTCAGTTGCGTCGGCTCCCTCAGTCGGGCCGAGTTGATCTTTTGGGCCTGTTCCAGGGAGTCTTGGATGGGAGTGTCTTGCCCCCCTCCTGGCTTTTCGCCATCCTTTCCCCGGTACTCGGCCGTGGCAAGCCCTGCACGAGTGTCACTAGTTATCGGCCGATTGCTCTTTTGTCCTGTCTCAGGAAACTTTTTGAGAGGATGTTGAACCTCCGTCTCGTCCGGGTGCTTGAGAACTCTGCTCTTTTGTTTGAAGCGCAGTTCGGATTTCGAAGGCGCAGAAGCGCTCAGGATGCCGTGCTTTACCTAGAGTCTGGTATCAGAGAAGCTTGGGTCAGGGGAGAATTTGCGGTGGTAGTCTTTTTGGACATAAAAGCAGCATATGATATGGTTGACGTGGACTGGGTTGGTTATGCGCTGCACGAGTTTGGGGTTAGTAGTAAATTGGCCTCTGCTATACTCGCTCTCTTAGGTCGTCGCCACTTCGCGACTAGAGTAGGGGGTTTCTGGTCGAGTGTAAGTTCCACTAGTCGGGGCCTCCCGCAAGGGAGTTGCCTAAGCCCTACGCTGTTTGCAGTGGCCATGAACAGTGTGCTTCGGACCTTGAGTGCCATGGTAAATTTAGTAGCCTATGCGGATGATGTGGCGATTTGGCTTACCGGTAAGGATGTCCCTCACCTCCTTGGATTGCTTGAATGTGCGATAGCGGAGGGGGCAGCTCTTCTGGCCACTAGGGGATTATCATTGTCGGCACCAAAAACGGAGCTTATGATTTTTTCCAGGGGTCCACTCATTGCTGGCTCCCTGAAGGTCGGTAGTGCTGTGGTACAAGCGAGTGCGTCCGTCAGGTACCTCGGATTTCGCCTTGACCCCCGTCTAACGTGGCTGGGGGATGCTGTGGCAGTTCGGGAGACCATTGCTAGTCGTGAGAGGGTCTTGAGATCCATTGCTGGTAACCGGCTTGTAGTGCGTAGAGCGGCAGTCTCTGCGCTGTATCGTTCTTACGTCCGCTCTTGTGCTGATTTCCATCTGCCGCTTTTGGCGGGCTCTAAGCGGGCGATCGGGAGTGTTCAGGTTGCTCTGAATAGGAGTCTGCGTGTGGTTACCGGTTGTTTGCCCTCCACTCCGGTTGCAGCACTCCACATCGAGGCGGGTGAGCGCCCAGCGCATATTCGTGCGCAGGAGCTCCTGTTGGCAGTGTGCCTGAGGGCGGTTGCTCGAGGTGACAAGGATCCCTTGGGGAAGATATTTCGGGATTACACTACGGTGGGCCCCCTGGCGCGGGAGCAGCTTGGGAACCTGGGTCTGGGAGCGTCGCTGCTCCTGGAGTCTGGGCTTGCAGCGATCCCAGTACTTTACAGAGGGTGGCCACACAGCCCATGGCTGTGGTGTCAGGCTGTTCGCAATTGTTGTTTAGTTGAGGATGGGTTAGTGGTTAGGCAGGGTGGAGACATCTGCTGTGATGCTTCTTTTCGGAGGGAGGGCTGGAAAGGGGGAGTTGGAGTCTTTCTAGAGGACCTGCGCCTAGCGTTCAGTTTCTCTGTTCCTTTCCTGCCCTCGGTGTTTGTCGGCGAGTTAGCTGCTATTAGCATCGCCATCGACGTTGGCCTCGACTTGCAGCTTCCGGAGTTCAGGGTATTGTCCGATTCGGCGTCTAGTGTAGGTTGTATTCAGCGTGCTCTTTCTGATTTGGAGGAGTCACACCCAATTGTGGTGGAGATTGGTTGGAAGCTCTATGGCGCCTTGCAGTCTGGGGTTGTGGTGGAAGTTCGGTGGGTTCGTGGACACTCCGGACATTTCGGGAATGAGGTGGCAGATGGTTTGGCTCGTAGCGGATGTTTGTCCGGGGTAAACCCAATTTCGGTACCTGTTATCCCCTGTGACCTTCGTCCTGTTGTGATTGCTCGGGCCTCTGAGGCATGGCAATTGGAATGGGAGGGGGGTGGCATGGGGAGAGGACTGTTTCATTTGCATCCAAGAGTGTCTGACCCTGTGGACCTGGCTTCTTTGTCCAGGCGTGATGCGGGCGTGCTGTCGCGGCTGCGCACTGGACATGTGTTGCTCAATTCCTATGAGCATAAATTGGGATGGAGGGCTTCTTCTCGTTGCGCGTGTAATTCTGGAGACGAGACAGTAGAGCACTTTCTGCTCCATTGTCCTCTTTGGGCTGCTTTCCGGCGGTTGCCACTAAGCCAGCCTGGTATGGATTTGCTTGGTATCATTGGTGTTCGTCCATTTAATGTTGGGGCCTCCCGCACCCTTAGAGCTACCTTGCAGTTCTGCTGCAGCACGGGGAAACGTCTTTAGTCTGTCTCAATCGGAGCTAGTGCCGTCCGTGGCGTGGTGGGGCCGTACGGTTTGAGGTTTAGGTTAGGGCTTTCGTTTTGAGTGTGTGACAATCTATATTTAAATTCAAGTTAATTAAGGACCGCTATGTACACATTGTCAACTTATTTGTCGGGAGTTGTTGTTTAATTTTGTTAAGCTTCTGGATTGAGTATTCAAAATTCGGCACTTTGGTTTCTGTTGGAATTTTCGCTTTCCTCTGTGACTAATTGTTGATTGTGGCCAGTGGGTGTTGTGATTTGTTAGGTCTAAGGTTTTAGTTTTAAGGTATAGAATTGAGTGCATGACTCCCAGGTCTGTAGTACTCAGGTAAATAAATTCAAATTCAAATATGCTGGAGCAACAATACATCGGCAATATGCATCCTGTCACAATTGCCAACAACTTGTATGTTACACTTTCAGACTTTGCAGAAAGCCAAAGGTTATAAATTACCATGAAAACTATCCTTCACCACGCACTGTGAGTGTGTTTCCAGTCGCTAAGCTTGGAGTTACGAGCTATACAACAAGCAGAAACCGATACTACATAACTCTTGGCATCCTGAAAATGATTTGAAAGGCGCAGCCTACATGGAAGCAGTCGTGAGAGTACCACGACATGAATATATGACAACTACAACAGGTTGACGATGAGAACGAAAATTTTGATGGTGATACTAAAGAGATGGAACTTGAAACTCACGAGTGAATAGAACTCCTTGCTGCGTTCCCTCCCCGTATACCACACAACGTCCTTCTAGGTTTTGCGATATAGACGCGGAGTGTGCCTGGTATGCGTCGTTTGAAAATTATCCAGAAATTATGCAAAACTGTTGCTTCATGCAACAGCAAAAAGGAAATGATGACAATGGGAGAGTGCAAAATATTGAAGCATCAGTGTTTGCTGTAAATAAAGTACAACAACAAGTACTACACTATGATATGGTGCAACTCGACAGTGATAACCTACGTTGTCTGTCAATGGTTATTGGTCCAGCTGGAGTCGAGAAATCAGCAGTCATTAAAACAAATTTTGCGCCAAACCCGTGCACCTACTGCCAGGACTCTGTTCAAATTTTTGCACCAACCGGACAACATTGACGGGAAAACAATAACTCTGGTGAGACGAAACATGGTTTTCAATCAATCATGGAATCATGGAAAGTGTTATGGTTATTATTATCGACGAATTTTGAATGACGCGACTGAACCTACTTGGCAAAGTTGAAATTTTCCAGCTTGTATCCTGTACGCCATTTGGTTTTCCTTGTGTATTCTTCAAATATTGGTGCTTTTCCTCATTGTTGGCTGTTTGATTGGTCGTTACGTATGAGCTGAACACAAGTTTTAAAATAAAGCGGTGCAGATTAATAAAAGTAGATGGAACAGCTGGAGCACTTTCAGATGGAGATGTGAAGAGGTTCTTCAGTGTGGAGAAGACTTGGTGGATCCCTTTACCATTATGGGGTTTTGGTATGGTTTTTCTACCTGCAAGATGGCCACCATGCTACAATCTCTGACTATGAACCAAGGTAGATAGGTAGGTAATGCTGCTTCACGAAAAGCTAGGTTAAAATAGTACCTACTTTTACCGATAGCACCAGAGGGCGAAATGTGTCAGTCTCTCCGAAATCATTGCATCACACCGAACAAGCAACCCATCAGAGGGGTGAGAAACTTGGAAAAAAAAGCCATCGATGGCCTCATTCAACCATTCTAATAGCTTCGGAAATTGACGAAGTACTCGTGTATGGGGATTATTTGAAGTTGAAGGCTATTCTGTTTTCGATTCAAACCGTCTTCAGTACGTTACCGGCACAAGAAATTTTAACACGGGTGAGTATCCAACCTGACTGACTAACTTCTTACATCACAAAACCGTGCGTTGTAGTTAGCTCATCTCGTATCTATATAAACAGTCTGAAAACTGAGTGCTGGGATAAATTAAAGAAACTTCACCATTCAGGTCTGAGCTAGCTTAAAATTAATCCATCCTCCTAAATCTGACCTACCATTTTCTTATGTTGATGATCATTCTGTTGTAATAACGTTAACTAGCTTCCATCTGCACGGCAACACTGAGGAACATAAGCTTGTGCAGTGACACCGTGCCATTTGGTTCATTGAGATAGCACCCTTTGGCGGTAATCGCGGAAAATAGGTTCTAGCCACCGTCCATGGCCAGTAAACTTTCCCTCCGGCCTGACCTACAACGAATTAGAGGGGGTAGACAAAACGCACGCCGCGGCTGGCCCATTTCTTGGAGTCTGTTCGGGAATTGGTAAATCGCATCGGTGAACTTTTGTACGGAAAGTCGCGACATCTATTGGCAGCTAGTGGCGGTTATCAAAATAAAATTTTAATGGTACCTAGATTTACGTGACGAATTGTTATTATATAACATGAATAACATCTGGATTATCTGGATAACATCCAGATAATATGCATATATGAGCATGGCGACGACTAGACACGTTGTGTCTTTACTGCAAATGTAGTTTGGCTGTTTTCAGCCATCTGAAGATAAATAACTATGCGACAGAAAAGGCTGAAACTTGTTTAATCGGGAGACTTTGGTCGCCTGACAACATAAAAGTCACTATTAAGGACACAGCTTAACGTTTTCTTGTTGAAAAAACGACGTGAATATTTGCCTAATCACTAACTACTAACTAGTAACGCTTTTTTTGTATCACGAAAATAAATTCTGCCATGTGGTAAATAAAGCTGGTTCGTAGCTCATTTTACAGGTATTGCTCTGGAGATGTGCCCTTTTCATATGGACCTTTCTAATTGGTCAAGTAGGTCAGGGGTTAGGGAGCACCAAAGGTCCAAATTGATTGTTTTACATTGTTTTAAACATTGTTTTTATGCAACAATGCCAAACTGACAATTAAAGAAATTCATGCGTTTGCAAGAGATACTGCAATACTAATAAAAATGCTAATAAAAAAAAAGAGACTCTTTTGGATCTGGTGACAGCTATGAACATCCATCGACAAAAGGAGTAATTCCGTAAACGACCCCACAGTTCGGGAGTTGGAATCATGTGAAACTGGCCAATATGATGTCCCCGCAAGGGAAACAACGCCATCCAACTATTGTGGATAAAAAGGTCGGCGCCTTTTTCTGTCGGTTGGTGGGTGATGTGAAAACGAAACTGGATGATGGAAAAAAATAAGGGTCTGCGGGGTAAAAAGAAACAAGAACGGGGAAATGAAAATCGCCAAAAGAGCTTAAGGGGAAGGCGATTGGGAGAAGTAAAAAATGAGGTCGAAAAAGAACGACTCCATTTCTCTCCTGCGTTAGCCCTACCTTCACTCACCCATTGTTTTTTTTGTTTTCGTCCAAAGACATTTTGATGGAAGATCTTCCTGCCTTACTGGCGAGGTGTCAAGAGATATCATCTTCTAACGCTCAAGTACGTAAACCGCCCCAGGAAAGAGTGCTAGTAGTTTGCCTACGTGCTTTCACAAAAATGGCGACTTTGCCGTTGGATGTTTACTCCTAAAATAATCAAACTGAGCATGTTGCAAAGTGATCCAATCCGATGTAAAGACGTAAATCGCGACCTTAGGGACAGTTTAGCTGTTAACCGTTGAGCTGTTAACAGTTTAGCTCTTAATATAGCGTTGTTAACCCTTTGTTGCATCTAGATCTAGAATTGAGGTTTGGTTAACATCTCTGTAATGTGTGACTGAGATTGGTCTTAATGACCTAGCTGTCGACGCGCCATTAAACCTCAATCCCCCATTTGTTGCATACGCCAAACTTGATGCATTTTTTTAGAGCCGCGTGTCTTACTTAGGTCTATAACGGGATACAAACTGGCATTCATTTGGTTTAGAGACGAAGATGTTAATCACTGGGCTGTTGCTGCTCGCTTTGCTCGGGGTCCCGGGACCCCTCACAAATTATTTTTTGGGTGTTTAACAGGATGATGCGCAACAAAGGGTTAAGAGTTGGCAATGACGTCAATGATGATGTCCAAATTCAACAAAGCAAGTCAAAAGTATGTTGAGCGAAAGTAATGTCAAACTTTCGATGTTACTAATGGGTTTATACCTGCAGACAACATCCAGCAGAGTTGTTGCATTTGTTGAGGTCACACGGGTGAGGACTTGTGTGCTACCCCAAGGTTGATATATCGCTGCCTTCAAGGACAAGCCTCAACAATACTGCGTTATGTGCCATTATATTTCCAAGCAGTCGAGCAGGTAGCACTGGACTGGACAGGTGGTTTTGTAGGAACTATTAGTAGTAGGTCAAAAAAGAATTGTTTTATAAAGATGTGTATGGTGGGGATCTCCTAACCTTTTGTGATCTAGAATCAAAGCAGTGGGTCTCCTTGGTATTTAAAATTTAGAAAGTGGAGACCATCATGGTGCTAATAAAAAGGTGTCTTGGCACTAGTATACGTGCAGTGGGTCACGACGTATATTGAGCAAACAAACAGAACGAACCATAATCGAGCACCCTCCTGGAGTTTCAATCGATGGTTATTTTGTGCTAGCGCACGTGCATCGAGCACAACGTGTACTGAACACACATGTAGAATGAACCATACACCGAGCGCAAACTCGGAGTTTCATTCTTCATATATTTCACACTAACACACGTGCATCAAGCACAACGTGTGCTAAGCACACGGGCAGAATAAACCATACATCAACTCACACCCGGAGTTTCATTCTTCATATTCCACACTAGCGCACGTGCATCGATCACAACGTGTAGCGAGCGCACAGGCAGAATAAACCATACATCGACCACACATCCAAAGAGCTGGCAGAGCTAAAAAACTGCCGCCATGTTGCATTGTCAGATGATTTCTAACTTCTAACTGTGAGAGGCAAAGGCGTGTCCTTGGTTAAATGTGCCATAATTCGACACAAGCGAAATATGGGTGTAGATGTGAACTTGCACCATTTTGTGAAGTGTATTTACGCCTTGACTACAATCAAATGATCTGCTCGATTTTATATATTCTGGTTATGTAAATCCGTGTATTGAACGTGGTTTGGTGTAAGAAAAAATTAAAATGTCCCTTCCAAACCAATTTGCTCAATTTGCTTTAGGAGCAGTAAAGTTACTAACACAAAAGTCGAAGTTATTACTATTACTAAACCGATTTTGATTGAAAAGTTTTACTCAACTCGTCTTAAACCACTTGCGCAAGATAAATACGTGTTTTTCCGTTTTTCTTCTTCATTATTGAGGCTGCTCTGGGAAATAACTGCAGTAATAGGAATGCCCTTGTTCTTCAACCGGAAATTGATAACACAAGTTCCAATCTATTCCTTACTTTCTCTCCTCTCAACGACTTGTTTCTTTTTCTCTTGTCTCCCTGAATTCGATTTATTCGAGGGCTCGTCATCTATTGCTTCGAAATAGAACAAATGTTTGGTTTGAAATCCTCTTTTCATTTGCCTTCAACTTTGAAATGAAGACAAGTCCTTCTTCTTTTGTACCGCAGGTGTTCTTCTCCTCTTCCACCTCCTCCTCCCCGCGTGTATTTTGTCTTCTTCTTCCTTGACGAAATGAAAACGTTTGCTAATGGAAAAGAAAAAAGACAATTCTGGATTCTCTCGTTCTTCGATAGTTTATTTTGTTTCTGTTGACCCTTTGGTAATGGAGCCTATTTCTCCCAAAGATCGGTCTTGTCATCGTATAATAAGGCATCGGTGAAACCAGTTGCTGATGACAAGAACTATTGGCAACCGGTGCAGGAGATTTTCAAGCTGCTTCGGTGGCACACCCAAGGGGAGCATGGGGTGGGGGGAGTGGGGGAATTGCCTCCCCTACGTTTGATGATAAAGTTTGGTAAAAGTAGGCATAAGGCAGTCGAAACATTCTGAAACTGTAACCTTTTTATTTTGCACCGAAAAATCTGAGAATTTGCTGTTTTCGTGTGTTTAGAGCCCTAAAATGGCTGAATATTCCGATGGACAAGACTGCTGGGTATGGCACTAGGCTGTTCTATTCCTACTTGAGATATCGGGTACATTTTAAGCCACTTCCACACTTGGCCCCGACACCCTTCCTTCCTTATTCCTTTCCCACTGAACTCCAACATCGCATCCAAGGTCCGGACTTTAGTTAAGCTTTCTCTCGCTACAACAATTTCGGCACCATCGTTGTAGATTTCTCCCCTGTCTCTCCAGTCCCCTTCTCTCTTTATTCGTTGTTGTTTTTCAGCGCTCCAAGAGTCAAAACGTTTCCCTAAAGTATGGGCCACCGCTCCTACCTTTTCCACACTGAAACACGGGGTCGGAGTTGGTATCTCAAGTCCTAACCTCGAGCTGGACTTCAAAGCCAGGGTCGGGTCCACACCCAAGGTGGAGTCGAGTGTGGAAAGGTCAGCTTCGGGTTCAGGGTGGACCCGAGCCTGGTCAGGACTTTTTCCCCAGTTTTGAGGGGGTATTAGTGTTTTGCACAGCCGAAACGGCGGAGAAGACTATAGAGACGAGTTTATCAGTCTGTCTGTCTGTCCGTCCGTCGCCTTTTTCAGGAATGGTAGCAGATAGAGACAAACGGATTTCACCATTAAACTGAGCGTTAAAAAATTAGTTGAAAGGAATAAAAAAATGGAAGTACGCAGCGGAAGTGGCCCACAAGTGGCTGACAAGTGAGCCCATCTTCTAGGAAATGGTACCAGATAAAGACAAACGGTTTTCATCAATTCAGAGTCCAAAAATAAGTTTAAATGAATTTATAAAAAACAGCAAAAGTATGAAGCGGAAATGCCCGAAAGTGGATGAAGTGTACAGAAGACTGGTTACGACTAGGCTTGTTTACTTTAGGATGAATGCATTGCGTAAAATAGGGTGTAGTGAAAAAAAACTATATTTTGGAATTCTTAATTTTTATTTTTTTTTATTTTTTTTATTTTTTGTGCTTGTGTAATAGCTTGTGTACAGAAAAGTTGCCTCCTAGCATCACTATCACACAAAAACTTTCATTACGGTGGTAACGTCTTGAGTTGTCACAAGGGGCTTAAAGTTTAACGTT
>JAHWFP010208218.1:424-34589 GCA_023313725.1 Lithobius niger | reverse complement strand
CCACTTGTTAACCACCAATCGCCACTTGTTAACCACCAATCGCCACTCGTTACCCACCACTCGCCACTCGTTACCCACCAATCGCCACTTGTTAACCACCAATCGCCACTTGTTGCTAGAAGTTCGATATGTTCAGTTGTCATAACTTCAAGGATGCTAAACATCGTAGTATTCTTCACAGTTCGTCAGCGTTCCTTGTTAGCCACGTGTAGTTCACGTTGCAACTTTGTTAGTCCTTGGCCTCATCCTGGTTACACTTCCCGGCTCTCGTCACGGGCTGTGGCCGGCCATCGCCATTGCGAGTTGACAGGCCGTTGCATGGCCGTGTCTGGTTCTTCACACTGGCCGTATCGTGCGGTTTTTTACGGTGATTCTTTCATTTGATCAAACGGTCGCTGCATCGGAAACGCCTTCCAAATTTTGCATTTCTTTTAATTTCGTTAAGGATTTTTAATTTAACTTTAAATTCCTTGATGGTTAATTCGTGGCTTGTAAAATCCTTGCAAGAAGGAAGTGTGAAGGGCATGCAACAAAAATTGAAAATTCCAAGGAGGGAGTTAGCCCTAAAATGTCTCGTGGCGGAGAAAACGCCAAAAACGAGTCTCAGCCACTATTTTGAGTTCCCATAGATGGGAAAAGACCCACAATCGGGACGTGGCGAACACCACGGAGCCCCGAGTGGTGCACAAGTCTGATCGGCGCTGAAAAATGCCGTACTCAGACTTCAACAGATCTGAAGGAATTTTTATTTTAATTTTAACTTTAAATTCCTTGCTTGTTACTGACACTGAATTTTGTATGAGAGTCTGTGGCTGGATAAGGGCATTTTACGACGGTTGCGCTACAGCCTTTGTTGTACATTGTGAGGCCTATTAGTAAAACATTTGGAGTTGAAATTAAATTCAGGTCTTGTCTTAGAACAACGTCGAGTGACTGCTAACTTGGAAAACGGAGTTGTGCACTTTTGCAATGTCAGGTCAACTTTTTTGTCTACTTGCATCGAGTCTCCCCCCCCCTACCCCCGTACTTTGCAAGCCCCGGCGGCATTGCCTGGGGTGGAGGATTTTTCATTCTTGTCCAGACGCCGTACTGTGAGGTAATGGTGGTGTTCGGCTTACATCCAGGTTTGAAACCATCAGAACGTCGATTCCCTTCCAAGGGACCAAAAATTTGCTAACACTGCACGGCGTTTTTGTGTTTGAGCAGAGAACACATCCTCCCTCGTTCTCAGGTTCACGCCTGCAAGCGTTTTCCACAACGCACGTTGCACGGATTTCTCCACGTCACAGCAGCACGTTGCACGTTCCAGGGGTCACCCCCCTTTTCAAGGGAGGGGACGTTTTCCGTGGATTCTCACATCGTGGATGGGTGCCTCTCGGGGTCGTCCCCCCAGGAGCCGGTATGGATGTTCCCCCCCCCCCTCACCATCCTCCACTTCTCTAGCGGGTTGGGGGGGGGGAAGGTTTCGTCCCCATGTGGACAACTTGTAACGGCGGACGCTACGACGGCTTAGGTGCTTGTAACGCCCCCGGTTTCCCTGGTGTACGTGGAGTTTCAGCTTGAGGTTTCTACGGTGTTTATGACGACTTTTTACGTTATACAACACAGCATGGACACTGTCCCAGCATGGGGGATGAAGCGCCGGTCCTAATTAAAGGGGCCTAACCTTAAACTGTCGGTATCGCTGCCACCAACGGTGGATTTAACTGTTTAACTAGCTAAAATCTAAAAATGGGCTACATATTTAATTTTACACTAAAATACAATTAATCAAGTCTAGCAAACGACTGAAGCTTAAAACTCCTGGTTTTATTTTTGCGACAGAGAATGAAAGTACACTTTACATTATAGTTTGCTTCTAAAAGCTTTTGAATACCAATTATTTAAATAGGCAACAAGTTTACATTTACAAAAAGTAGCAAGTTTGAATATACACTTTGGTAATTCACAAAATCAGACAAACACACTTGGTTTGAATAAAGTTTTAAATTTTCAGATTAGAAAAAGGAAATCATGAGTGCTCCCGGAGACACCCGCAAGACTAAACAGCCGCAACTGATAGTAGTCTATCTGACAGTATGTTTCAACATGATCAACCGTCCACAGTTATGTTTCTAAGTTTTCCAAGCACAAAAAGATCAACCTCCCTTAGTTCCCTCGAGAACTGTTCTAAGTAATAAAAAGCCCGGCAATTTTACACTTAGGCATCAGTTTGTTTCAATTTGCCTTCCACAAAGATCAAACCGTCATTTAGTTTAAATTAAAAATCCATTTAAAGTAAACTGGAAAAATTTGGTTTTTAGAAAGAGAACCACTCTGACGTTATGGGGAGAGGAAACCTAAGATGCCGCTACAGGCGTCTCCACCATAATATTCTCTAGCTAGAGAGTTAAGTTAAGTTTTAAACTAAAATTTAGAATATGGGGGTCCTAAACTGAACTTTCAAAAGCTAAACTATAACATACGAACCACCACCATCGTGCCCGGCATGGCATTCTCCGGACATGGCGTCTCCACTCCCGACTGGCGTGACCGGTCTCTAGCTTGAGATCTGTGAGCTGTGCTAACTATGCATTCTGGGGCTGGGGTTTTATGCTGGAGAGGAGGGAAAGCGCGGACGTCGAGGATAGCTGCGGGGGTCTGATTGGCCGAGGGCCTCGAGAACAATGGAAAGTGGGAGGAGAAGTCGGTTGAACAAAGGAACTGGGTGCAGAGCCGTTTGAAGGAGTGGGAACATGTAAAACGGAAAAAGATAGGCCTGTTTTGAGTTTCACTCAATTGAACTTTCGGAAATGGCCTTTACTTTGTATCATTGGCTACGGATTGAATATTTACATGATTGCAACGTGATTAGGCTCTTGTTAAAGCTTATTACTTGGCTTTGGGTAATGTCTAGAACATTACTATTAAATTAAACAAGCTTTAACGGTAAACTGTAGTGTTAAACATCACAACTAGTTTTGGCTGGGGAGGGGGGCAAAATTGGGTAATTCGAAGTTTTTGCACAGTTTGACTTTCGGATTTGGTTTGAACAGATCTTTTTAAGAATTCTTTTAGTGTTTAATAGTAGATCAAGCTATGTGTTGGTTTCGGTGGGTCACAGTCAGGTCCAGAGGAGAACTAAAATAAACATATACACTGAAAAATTCGTGTCCGGTAGAATGCCAGGTCGTAATGCGTTTATACGTTTGGACATATGGTAGCGTTTCTGGGGGTAAAAGAATATAAATAAAGTATAAATGCGGTTAAATAAATTAGCTTAATTGAATGCTATAACGCATTAAGTTACAGAGAACATTTAACGTTTAAAAGTTTAAAGTTAAAATTCGATCGTTGTGGAAATTTTCCATATGGATTGCGGCCGACAAACACAATAAAAAATATCACACTTCAAAGTGGTTGTCTGTACAAACCTCATACAATACACTAAGCTAATGTGTTTGGGCTTTTTGCCCTAAAAGAAGAGAATAAAATGAAGATACAGAAATACAGAATTTTATAATGGCGGCCATGATGAAAGTGCGATGTAGTTGGTTTTGGTCAATCTTCAAATGTAGTTTCAATGGTCTTCAAGGAAGAAAGTCCGGATTTGGGCTTCCCCAAGAGTCTTGTATTTGGACTGGCTATTAAACGTTGAAGAGTTTGTGGATATCGGACCATTATTGCAAAAACGGCCAGATATGCCTCGGCGAGGCATTTGGGTGCCTCGAGAAAAAAAATTTCATTTTTGAAAAACAGGCGTTTTTCGCTGGCGCTCGTTTACAAACTGGGAGGTCATCACCGACGGCGTGCTCACTCTGTCCGCTGTAGGCAGAGAACATTCGCCGTTTTTTGTGTCTGAACGACCGCTTACTCCAGCCTCTGAAAGCTGAACCGACATCTGGAGAAGCAGCATCTTAAAGATGGAGACGATTCGGTTGGTCAGAAAAGCGATGCAGCCAATCGTTGTTACAATTGCCATCTATTTCGAGGATGCATGCATGCATGGTCCGTTGCACCAGGGGATTCGGTATCTGTTTCGCATTTTTGTAGGAGGTCAATCGTACCAGTTTCGTGTCCTACCTTTTGGGATTGCAACCGGATATTATCTCTTCACGGAAGTGCTTTGCCTGGGTTGGGGGTTTCTACATTGTTTGGACATTGTAGCCCATGCCTATTTCAGCGTTTGGTTGCTCCGCCATCAGTCGGAGGAAGTACTCAGGTGGCAATTGGCCACGTGTCTTCAAGGTTCTGGGTCTAGGCGTCCAGTTGGAAATGCGCAGGCTGGTGCCGTGCAGGCAGTTTGTGTTCCGCGGCGCTCAGTTCGATACGGTCGAGTTCACGGGTTGGCCATCGCAGGAACAGGTAGAGAGGTTACTGGATCGGATGGAAAGGTTGCAGCTAGCCACAGAGATTACGTCAGTGGACCTGGTGTCAGTAACAGGTGTCGTCGATTCCTGCGCTGAGCTGGTTCCTTTCGGGGAATGGAAGGTCAGGTCGATGCATTTGTTCAGGAACCATGAGTGATAACCTCCTCGTCCTGGTGGGATGTGTTTTCTCTGGACAGTTTACAGTTCTGTGGTAGGGTGATCCCTTTAACACCTGCCGGGGAGTGCCCATTCAGGACCCAACGCCGTTTAAACTTCTCTTCACGGACGCATCCTCCACAAGCTGGGGGGCGTACTTCGAGGGTCTCATGACGGCGGGAGTGGGGTCAGATGAGGAATGCCAGTTACACATCAAGGTTCTGGGGAAGCGAGCAAAATGTCTGGCGGTGCAGGTCAAGGAAGGAGTTTGCGTGGGAAGACGGTGATAGGCGGGGATGGCTATGATGCACAACACAACGGCGGTGGATCACGTCATGATAGGAGGAGGGACTTGTTCTTGGTTGATGATGGAAGAGACCTCCCTGCTGTTTCGACTGCGCGAAGCCCTGCATCTCAACCTGCGTCTACATCATGTAACAGGGAAGCTCCATAATCTAGCAGACGAGTTGTCACGTCAGAGAACTCACACAACGGAATGAAGATTCGATCCCAGCCTGTGCCAGACGGGGGGAGGAAGCCTGGGTGGGCCTGTTTGCGGCATGCTACAACTGCCAACTCCCACACTTTGTCTCGCCGTTTCCAGACTCGACGATGTGGGCCACGGATGCTCTCTCCATCGACTGAGCAGGCCTGTCAGCTACCCGTTTCCCCCCGTTCGCGCTTCTGCAGGCGTCTTGGAACAATCTTCGCAAGTTCCCGGGAGAATACATTTTGGTGGCACCACTCTGACCAGCTGCGTCATGGTTTCCTTACTTAGTGGAACTGTCGAAGGAGGACCCACTTCCTCTACTCCTCTCGGACTCCATCCTGACCCAGCACTGAGGTGCAGCGACCCACCCTTGTCCCGAGTTCACGGGTGGAGACTGTGGTAAGGAATTTGGAAGGTGAGGGTTTTACCACTGAGGCCTCGGAGGGGATGTAGGGTTGCCGCCATTCTTCGACAAGGAAGAACAGTGAGGCCAGGTGGAAGGTTTGGCGTTTCTGGTGCCAGAAGAAGGGATGTGATACAACGCACCCTACAGAAGCCGCTTTGTCGTCCCACTTGAAAAAACCTTTCAGAGCGGCTGTTGGGTTGCTTGCGTTCTTCGACGAGGAAAAACTACGACGCCCGGTCGAAAATTTGGTTTTTTCTGGTGCCGGAAGGTGGAAATTGATCCGACGGGCCCGACCGAAGCCGCTTTGTCGTCTTTTCTGGAAGAACGATTTGTCAAAGGCTTGTCCCCGACGGCCATTAAGGGGTATCGTTCGGCCATCAACTCCGTCTTGTCGGCATTGGGAAGGAAGAAGCTGGTGACCAGTGAACATGTATCACGGCTGATTCGGGCCTTTGTGAATGCACGACCAAGGATCAAGCAATTGTTTCCCAGATGGAACTTACCGTTGGTGTTGGCTAGTTTGGAATTGGCACCTTACGAACCTCTTTGTTCGGTTTCGCTGCTCCTGCTATCGCAGTAGACCGTATTCTTGGTGGCTCTGGCTTCGGCAGCTTCGGATTTGTAAGGTCATCACGCGAGTGTATGAGCACGGACTGGACCATCTGGACATCCCTGCGAATGTGAGGGGCCCATGCGTTGAGGGTTTTGGCTGCGTCTTGGGCCTTCGCATCTGGCACCCCGCTTAATGATGTGGTAGCTGCCAGCTCTTGGACCAACAGGAACACTTTCATCGCAACATGTTTCACGCCAGGTCCGGGCGTTTATGAATGCAACACCGAGGCCTAACAGGTGTTCCCCAAATGGAGCTTGCCCTTGGTGTTGGCCGGTCTGGAGTTGGTGCCTTACGGAACTCTTTGCTCAGCTCCGTTGCTTCGACTGTCACAGAGGACCCTTTTTCTTGGTGGCTCTGGCTTCAGCGGCTCGGCTGAGCGAGCTAGCAAGAACATCCATCCTTCCTTCCTTCCTTGACTTCCTTGTGAAGAATCAAACACCAGATGTGGCCCCCATGCCTTTGGTTGATCTAGGGGGTACGGAGTGGACCCAAGGCTCGGTCCGGGCTCTCCACCTTTTCTTAACGGCGCAGTCTGGACGTTCGGGACGAGCAGGATCTACACTCACTCCACAGTTTTTGCAATGGGATCGAGCTTCTGGAGGTGTCCTTCCCTTACTGTCACCAGCGAAGATAGGGAAATGGATTTGTAAGGTCATCACGCGAGTGTATGAGCACGGACTGGACCATCTGGACATCCCTGCGAATGTGAGGGGCCCATGCGTTGAGGGTTTTGGCTGCGTCTTGGGCCTTCGCATCTGGCACCCCGCTTAATGATGTGGTAGCTGCCAGCTCTTGGACCAACAGGAACACTTTCATCGCCCATTATCTTTGTGATACAGATACGGCGAGTGGGAGTGGTCTGGAGCATCCCCAAGTGGCGGCTAGAAGCGTTGTTGGGGAGTGAGTGAAGTTTGTGTACACAGTGGAAAGGAGATGACACAACACAAGGAATGTTGTAGTGTCATCATGCCCACTGGAACTTTCTCTAAATGGAAGAAAGAAGGTGGGCAAAGACAGTGAAGTTCAGGCGACACGTCACGAGGCAGTGTTTGGTGTTGCAATGGTGGAAGGCTTCCTGTTAAAGTGCACACTGGAGAGTTTCCAACCTGACACGAGGAGTGTTGAGGGGTTGGCCCATATGAACTTTTTCCTGGTGAAGAAGTTGTGGGGATATGCACCTTGTACACAGTGGACAGTACACAGTGGAAAGATGGACAGTTGTCATCACTGTTGCCCGGTGGCAATACCAGTGGTGGATCGCAGTCCATGGCTGAGGACCTCGCCCGAGACAAGTGCTGAGATGGGTAAAGATTTGTTGCTGGCAGTGTTTAATCTGTGATGTGTACTGTATTGTTGGTGTGGAGTGCAATGCAACGAGAGTTAGCAGGGTTCGTGCTGTCCCACCGGCCTATTGGACAAATTCAGCACATACTAGAGGTTAGTATTTTACAGATAGTAAGAAACGACAATTTTAATTTGATTAAAATTAGTTTTTACTATCCTAAAATACTTACCTCTAGTAGGACACGCCCAGCCTCCCCGCTTCGCCGAACCCTGGAAAAGTTGAGTAGTGGGTTCCGGAAAACGAAGTGTCATTGTTGGGCTGGCGCTGGCTTGTTGGAGGCAACGATTGTTGCGCACCAAGTGGCAGATAGGCTAACCTCATTGCATTGCAAGTGTTGCAGGTGTTTTAAACTTTTAAGGGGTTTAAAAAATCGGGTAGAAAAGCAAATCGAAAACGATTTTAGCACATACTAGAGGTAAGTATTTTAGGATAGTAAAAACTAATTTTAATCAAGTTAAAATTGTCGTTTTTACTCTTCATCTTGTAGTTGAAGTTTGAGTTGAATTTAATTGTAAATTCTTGTTGATTTTTCCTGTTGTAAAAATCGTCGTGCTTTATTTAAAGCTTTCTTGTATTGACACTAGTCGAATTTTAAATGTAATTGATTATATTTATTTGCCTTTTAATAAACCACTGAGTTTGTAAAACGCCCGTTTTTCTGCTAGTTAGACTAAATGTAGAAGTTATAGTTCTTAAAAAAACCACCTATTAATTAAACTTAGAGCTGCATTTAGAAACACCCACCTGGTGGCAGCGAATACCCCCCTTTAAAGTTATCTAGTTAGCCTACAGTTAGAACAAATAACTCTGTTACCCATGCAGGGCCAGTAGCATACGTGTGCTGTTTTCCGTAAAAGTAAAAACCGCCACCGAACTAGAAGTTTAGAGGTCAAAACCACATTGATGTCGGAGAAGTTACAAGCACCTTGAGAATCGTAGCTTCGGCCGCTACATGTTGCTAAAATAAAACCAGGAGTTTTAAACTTCAGTTCGTTTGCTAACTTGATTAATTGTTTGAGTGTAAAATAAATATGTAGCCCATCTTTAATTTTAGCTATTATAAACAGTTAAATTCCACCGTTGGTGACAGTGAAAACCAACAGTATTAAGGTTAGGCCCCTTTAAATTAGGACCCGAAGCACCATCCCCCATGCTGGGACGTAGCCCACGCTGTGCTTATACCGTAAAAGTCGTTGTAATCACCGCTGAACCTTAGACTGAAACTCCATGTACACCAGGGAAACCGGGGGTGTTACAAGCACCTAAGCCGTCGTAGCGTCTGCCGTTACATCGGTGTAGCAAAAGCTAACGTAACACGTTTTTCTGTTTGTAAGCAACTGGAGACCGTCTTGGTGAGGAAGGATCCAATCGCCTTGCTGGCACCAGCTCGTACTTTGTGTTGATGCAGAAATGCCAGGACCGTTTTTAGACAAAAATTAAATACTTTAAAAGCAACCTGAATCACGTCTGCATCAATTTTTTTCTGCACATGTTAAGTTAATATATAGCCCAAGCAACACAAATGTTCTAGTCTGTCAAATGAGGCAACTTGGAAAAGATTCACTTATTAATTCTAAATGAAGCTTGTTAAAATCAAACAAAAATTACCTCCACACATGTTTCCACTTCCGCAAACTTATTCATTATTGGCAAAATAACCTAAAAAAGTAAACATAATGTGCAAATTACTGTATGGGAATAGGTAAGATAAGCTGCAGTATGCTAACTGCAAAATAATACACAGACTGTATCTCTTGCACTATTATTGTTACCTCCATATTACTGGAATCCATGAGATCACATTTATTTCCCACAAGAATGACTGGTTTTCTCTGGTCGCCACCAAGTGTGGCACGGATGAATGGCAACCAGTGATGCTCGATCTAAAAAAAAAATGCATCACATCTTTCTCATATGAACACTGTTTAAATTCTGTGGTACGTATGCTTTACACACAAAATTTAAACTTGCATACCAGTGCAAATAACTCAAGCAACAGACCAGCTAAAGAAAGCGTAATTATTCATGTGAATAATAAAAACATTACAAAATTAGGATACACTTAAAAATCGGCATAATAAGAGCGCATGGCTCCACCGACGTATGCATATCCGGTGCATCCCAGAGTTCCAAGTGCAGAGCAGCACCGCTTGCAAGATGCAGGTAGGGAGCAGGAAGCGGCCTCCTGCCTTCCACCCCCCTGCTTTGGACTTGCGCGGCAGGTTCAAGCAACAGTAGCCCCCTACCAGAATAAATAGCAAGAATGTATAACCACGCTGAAAACCAGAATGGATCGGCAGAAAAGAAAATTATGACATGCAGCCTTTCAACAAAGAGCGAGCTTGCTTGCAGATGCACTGTAGCCTGACAGAAAAACGATAGGTCTACTCGCAGCCATAAGTCAAAACAGCGCATGCACCATACACTTGTAGGCTATAAACAAGTCAGCCATCTGAGCAAGGTCAAAGGTTGGAGTTTCCTGCACTACCAGATGGCAACAGATGGCCCCAAATTGACTCCATGTGGTGTCTCTCCCATGAGGGCAGTGCGAGGACGTCTATATTGATATGAGAGATATCTTCTTTAAGTTAACACCTTTATCAAAACAGATACCCGTGAGGTACGTACTTCCTGAGGGCTATGCAAGCATAATCGGTGTTCTTGTTGCTGACTTGTTGTGTCAACCACGGGTAAGCGTAGAGCCTCGCTACTCCACTGCAGATGCCATAGATCGTCGGTCAGTGGATAACTGACATTAATGTAATTTGCCGTCTGCAAATACTGGCCTAACATTCATTCCGTAGTTAAGCCGACTACCACGGTGACCCTTTATCCACATCCGTCGTCTACCGCTTGTAAACATGGAAGAGACAACATGCTGCATTGTTAGCACGTGGCCGTCCTTCGTCACTCGAAGCTTGAGCACGAACCACACTAAAGGTTCGCAACATACACTGGTGAAACGAACAGGGAAGTCGATGTTCGCTACCTACACTACATTTCAGCAATCCGAAGCCATGACAAGAAAATGGCATTGCCAACCATTGTGACAAATAAAAAACTCAAGATCAACTGGGAAAGAACCAAAACCATGCTTGTTTCCAACGCAAAAAAAGACATCCATCCATCCATCATAGAGCTTTGCAGTCGATCACCATTAAGGGTGAAAAATTACACTTTACCACCAATTGGAAATTTCTATTCCGTTCACCAATATTGCCCAGGATTCAAGCAAATTCCCGCTTGAATTTTGGTGAAGTTCCAGGGCTGTTCACTTTCACCAGAACACACTAGAAGCACAGCTCCAAATTAACGTTACACAACAGAGATCACTATGTTTTGAACAACGTGCTAGTGCGAGCACCTATGATCACTATTCTCTCAGCATCAAGCCCCACAGCTTGTCAAGCTTGTTCTTCACCTCAGGTCGCACAGTCAGTTCAATCAACACATGGGAAGCTCTTGTTAGATTCAGGAAGGGAGACGCTTGTTTTTTGAAACGATGAATGGCAAGAGATTCAAGAGCACGACGGTGTGCAATTTGCAGAGTTGAAGGTGAGTTAACACAGACGTGGAACTACAGGCAATTTGCTTTTTATGTCTGATACGTTGTGCTATGCTCTGTAGCGGCGGACGCTACGACGGCTGAGGTGCTTGTAGTGCCCCCGACATCCTTGGTTGACGAGTATTTCTTAGCATCAGGCTTCGTGGTTATGACGACTTTTTACGTTCAATAACACAGCATGGGCTACAGTCCCGGCTTGGGGGATGGAGCGTCGGTGTCCTATTCTAGGCCTAACCTTAATGCAACCGGTAATTACACTGCCACCAACGGTGGATTATTTAACTGTTTAAACGAAGTATAAAAGCTAAAAGGGCTACATAATAGTTTACACTTAAAAACAATCGTACTAGGGAACGAACCCGAGGTTTAAAAACACGGGGTTTTACCCCTAAAAATAGTTTTTACTTATCCTAAAATACTTACCTGTATTTTATATGCTTTACAAGTTTTGGAAATGCCTTTCGTCCCAACCTTTTATTTAAACGCACTCCGGGCCCTTGCAATGGCGCTCCCTGGGGCGCATGACCACCGTCAGGCGGCGCCCCTTTCCCGCTACTCGTCACAGTTTGTCTCACTAATCCCTAAGGACCGTTCGACGCGGGAGGCGGGAGGGTTCTTACAGGTAGGTATTTTAGGATAAGTAAAAACTATTTTTAGGGGTAAAACCCCGTTTTTACTACTATCCTAAAATACTTACCTGTATTTTATATGCTGACTTTGTCCTACCCCTTAAGGGGTGGCGTCGAACCCTGCGCATTGCAAGTCCCTCATACTAGATTAAACTTCATAAAAGCTCAACTCAGTGTTCTGTATACGTAACCTGCTTCTCAATTCTGCCTCAATCCTCACCACTCGCCCGCTGCTACGACGGGTTTTCATCAAGCCGGCAGTCTCAAACACCTCTCGGAGTGATCCTATGCTTGATTTCACTACTGACCATTCGTCCATCCACGGTGCACCCAACGAATGCCAGCGATGCTGCCATCACTAGCCGCTCGCAAGTATCCAGGGCTTATCTGTCCCAGACACTGCCAAAAACTTTAACACCAAAGAGGCCCTTGAGACCTCCATGTAAACCTAACACCACTGACGGGGACCATAAAATCCCCATCTACCTAGGGAGCAGACTCTACTAACTAGGAGAAGGAGCCTCCTCAGGGTTCGAAATCGTTACCCTGGAGCCCCGGGGCTGATGCGATGCCACTCGTGACTAGTCACCTGCCCACCGGAACACTCCCTATCTCGTGCCAACGCCGTCAATCCACTCCGTCGTGCTGCCGGAGAGTCCACACACCCTCACCAGTCAACCCTTAGGTTACACCCACCCCGGGTGTCCCATGCCACCTCTTCACCTGAAGATCGCAACACAAACAAGCATTTGGGAGTGGCCAGCTAACCCCACCTGTCACACTTGCCTGGGGGCAGGTAGGAGTCCAACACCACCTGAAGGTACCCGAGCCGACCTAATGGTCGGTTTAGTCCACATCACGGACTTGACCAGTTGACACACCTCAGTAAGGGTTGCCGCGTCAAGCACATCCCCAAAATCATAGTATGACTAACAAGGCACGGTGGGGGCCAACGTCACAAAGAATACCCGCCTGCTCCCAACAAAGAACGCACACTGGGTAACCAGTATCGATAAAACTTGAAACTAAGTGGCGAGCGCAAGAATTCGTTTCATAAAATTATTCCCCAAAAAGGAAAAAAGGCCACTGGGCAATACACTGCTCACCAACCGGGAACTCGCACCGGTCTGCTAATACCCAATAATTTTCAAGTCACCGAAGTTAACGGTGTACCACTCCCTGGACGCAGCATTTCGCTTCGTGTATAAACAACCCCTTAGAGATAATATCTCGCTAGGAATTAGACTGCTCGCCAACACCGCAGTGAGCCGAGGTTTACATAAGAGCAACTAATAACTAACACGAGTGGTAAGTACAAGTGCCATGAACGGCGTCTCAGAAATCATTGCTTATGGATCTTCCAAGAACTTCACAAATATATAAACGACCGAGAAAAATCTCAGACAATTTCGTAAACCCAACGTACCAACAGTCCAGGGCAGTAAACACTATCTCCTAAGACACTTGTCCACAGGTGTTGTACCGTGGACACAGCTGAAGGAGGTCCAAGTAGCCACGAAGACCGACCTTCACAGTAATTAGTTCCCACCACTTTACACTACTCAATGCCACCATAGTGACCACCGGCAATGTCACCAGAAATCAGCTATGTTAACGCACCCGGCTGGAGTGTCATCCGCACGTGACCTAAAGTGTGAAGCCGGGCAGCTCCAACGTGTGCTCCCTCGGCCGGCTCTCGGGATGGAATCGACTGAACCGGCCAATATAATGGAGGTCAGTGGCTTTAGCGCCACCGGACTCTCGACTGACCTTGCCCAGATTTAATAATAGACTGGAAAGGTAGCCGTGATCTGACATCGACTTGCTAAACACAGCTCCTACTCCAAAGTGCCAGATCCAATTCAATGGGTAGCTAGAGACCTGCCGTCATCACTCCATCCCTGTCACAATGTGATTCGAGAGTAGCCTACTGCGCGTCAAATAGCCCTCGAATCACAGTCAATTTCCCCAAAATCAAAACGCCTAATCATTAACCCCATCCTGCACATCTGAGGCACAAACACGCAATGCTAACTTATGTCAGTTGCCAATCATAACTGCACCCCAGACATCCATCAACCGACACAGATGGTATCAATTTACCATGCTGTAAACCATGTACTGGCCATACTATGACCAGGAGACTGTAATTTTAAATCTACTGCCAAAGTCTTTACAGCTTAAACTTCCTATAGTAAAGTGATAAAGCGAGTTTCCGGTTGATCAGAACGAGTACAAGAACCTCCGTCTCCGGCCTGTCAAACCTCGGAATACAGGGAGACCACTCGGCCACTGAGTACCCATACAAGGTTCGCCAACATTTTAATCTAGAAAACTAATTAAAATAGAGTGGTGAGTGCAATAATAAGAACTTTTTAAGACTTATAAAGATAAGAATACAATGACCAGTGTAGCGGCCGAAGCTACGACTGTAGAGGTGCTTGTAGCCTCGCCGACATCAAGATGGTTTTGACCTTTAACTTCTAGTTGTGGTGGCGGTTTTTACTTTTACGGAAAACAGCACACGTATGCTACTGGCCCAGTATGGGTAACAGAGAGTCATTTGTCCTAACGGTAGGCTAACTAGACAACATTAAAGCGGGGTATTCGCTGCCACCAGGTGGGTGTTTCTAAATGCAGCTCTAAGTTTAATTATTAAGTGGTTTTCTTAAGAACTACAACTTCTACATTTAGTCAAACTAGCAGAAAAACAGGCGTTTTACAAACTCGTAGGTTTATTAAAAGGCAAATAAATATAAACAATTACATTTAAAATCAACTAGTGTCAGAACAAGAAAATAAGCTTTTAAATTAAAGCACGGCGATTTTTACAACAGGAAAAATCAACAAGAATTTACATGAAATTTAACTCAAACTTCACACAACTGGGTGAAGAGTAAAAACTACAATTTCGATTAGAAAATGTTTGTGGGACCTCGGGAACCCGTTATAACATGCAAACCGCGGGAATTACATGAAATAAATCTATTTGTTGCAAACCGCGGGAATTACACACAAATAGTCAAGACTATGTTTCTTAAGTCCGACCTAAGATCAAATCTTCAAATCTGTAGATCTTTAGTATCTAGGGAAGCACCCGAAAAATACGTCGTCTAAATGCAGATTTAGTGTTTAGATTAAATTCATAATAATAAACACGGGAAACAAAAGCTGGTTTTTAGAAAGGGACCGTGAACCCTGACGTTATGGCGATGGGGCCTAGAATGCCGACTATGGCTCCACCTCCATAATTCCCTCAAAGCTAAGGTTAGGTTAAGTTTAAAACTAAAATTTCGAATGGGATTTTCAAAAATTAAATTTTCTAAACTAACACTAGTCTAATACGAACCAACTACCTTTGCCCGGCATGGCAACATTCGGACGGGACATCTCCTATACCGACTGGCGTAGTCACCTCTGGCTTTGAGATCTGTTGAGCGTGTGCTGACGATTGCCTCGTGGGGCTCGGTTTTTATGCTCGAGCCGAGGATTTTCTGGACCTTAGCGCGGACGCCGAGGAGAGCTACGGAGGTCTGATTGGCTGAGGGCCTTGAGAACAATAGAAAAGTCGGCAGCGCAAAGGATTTTTCGCTTGGCGCCGTTTGAAGGAATAGCTATGTACTGCGTGACAAAGAGAGGCCGGTAGAGTTAAACTCATTGTTTAGAACGTGAATAAGGCCTTTAATTACTACGGATTGTTTTCTTATTTATCCACGATGATATGCATCGCGACTATTGAAGGAATGGTCTCAATAAATTCGATTATTAACATTGGGATGCCAGGTTTACTTTGGGAAATTGAATGCCAAGTCGGTTTTGCTATGAACAACAAAGTACAAACAGAAAAGACATAAACGACAAGCTGCCTAAGCTCCGGTAGTTGGGATGGCAAAAGATTACGTTAAAAGATTATTATAAAATAAAAGTTATGGTTACCAGCAAATGCTAAAACGCATTTTAAAATAGTTTAAACATATTTGCAGACGTAAAATTGGGGTTTTGGGTGTCGGACATTTCTCAAGTGCATCTTAGATCGTCACCTTAAATCTACTTAAGAAATATCAAAACAAAGTATCTTTACATTTATTAGGGAGGTTAAGTACCTTCGTAGAGGAAGCTCCTCCCTCTAAAACACTGAACTAATGTTTTCGGCTTTATGCCTAAAAAATGAAAGCATATACAAATTTGTACAAGTGGCGAAAATGGCGTCTCGTGCGCTACGGTGATTTTACGGCATCGGTTTCGTGCGTTTTTCTTAAGGATGCTGTGAAAGTTCTGGAAGGAATTTTCGTGTTCTGTTTGCGGGGAAAAACAGACAAAGTTCATGGCTATTAAGAGCTGTTTAGATGAGACGGATTGGTCCATTTTCGTGGAAGATACAGGTGTTTGGATTTCGGGGTTTTTCACGGCCGAGGCACCGAGAAAAAAAAAAAGTGTTCGTTGCCGTAAACGAAGTTTTCCCTCAGGTTGTTGATAGTTTGAGTTGAGGTATCCTCTCAAATCGGGTGAAGAACTCAGGCCTTCTTTACACCAGAATGTGGCAATGTTAGACAATACCTCAATCGCCAATAAATTCTGCTAAAGGCGAGTTTATCCCACCTTACTACGAACCCAAAATCCTATCAAAACAATCGCCAAAATATACTTCTTAAAGTAGGCTTATCCACCTTCGAAGAGCCGTGGACGCCATCAACGTAAATGACGGTCAAGGTTACTTACCAAAGCAACCGTAGCCCAAGTTACCAGTGAACATCACGCTTTGGCTAAACGTCTATCGATTGCCTAAAATAAATTGATAGGCTAAAAGAAAAATCGGCTGGCCGCAATAAATCCAGTAAGGATGTCCACAGTCTATTGGTTGGCCTTCGGATAATGCCAAATCGATTAAGGACGACTGACCTACAGGAGCCCAAGAAAACACGACCGTGCGACTAACACCCATGTGTCCCAGCGGTCTGGGACCGTGACACTGATGTGCCCCAGTGGTCCGCGACCGCTGCCTATGCCACCACGCCAAATGCTAGGTAAGCAATCGACTAAACCGTCCCGATTTACTGGCGGTTTATTTGTCCTTTGACTCAGCGCAAACAGCAATAATGTGACTACGACTGGCACACAGGTAAATCGCAACTACAATCCACCTAGAACAAACTAAGGGGATCGTACGAGAGTTTCTTCCATTTCTCCATTCCTGTTGCATTGTGAATCAAGGGTACTGCGCATCAAGCCAACCCATGAAATCACTGCCACAGTTCCCCGGGTGTCAGACAAAACACCACAACACAAATTGTTAAGTCTCTATGAGAGGGATTGCGATGGCGGCCATGATTGCGTGCGTGTACAGCGTTCCAGAAACTTTAACTCGTTGCCAGGAAACTATTGTGTTTTCGTAAGATTTGCTGTAAATGAATGAACTATGAGTACCTGCTGATTAACAGGAATCATAGAGTAAGCCTGTCGGTGCTCTGTGTTAAAAGGATTACTGCTTCAAAGCTGGCGATTGTGAACGGTTTGGTGCAACAGGAACCATTGAACTATAAAACCAGTTCTAGACTGGCTCCGTGAGCGGAATTTTGTGTTCACTCGTAAATAGTGGAGCGAAGCCGGTTAAACGTAGTGAGTGTGGAAAATCTTCTGTGGTCAACTGTGATTAATTTATCACTCGCAGCTTAAACATATATATAGTGGAAAGAAACCGTTTGCATGTGGAGAGTGTGGAAAGTCTCGTTTGCAGAAATTTAGCCTACCATCGCACACACTCGTACACAGTGGGAGGAAGCCAGTCAAACGTACGTAGTGTGGAAAGTTTTCTGTGGTCTACTGTAATTTAATGCAGCACTAACCGTTACGCAGTGAGAAGAAAACGCTTGAATGTGGTGAGTGTGAAAAGTCTCATACGCAGGAAAATAATTAACATCGCACGCATTCGTTCACAGTGGAAAGAAACCGGACAACTGTTGTGAGTGTGGGATGTCATCAGATCTGTGGTCAACTGTAATTTAACAAAGCAGAAACCCGTACACAGTG
This sequence comes from Lithobius niger, assembly GCA_023313725.1. Lineage (NCBI taxonomy): Eukaryota > Metazoa > Arthropoda > Chilopoda > Lithobiomorpha > Lithobiidae > Lithobius > Lithobius niger. The sequence continues at coordinate 17,009 of JAHWFP010208218.1, read as the reverse complement.
GTAAGAAACTGTTTGATTGACAATCTAGTGTGGAAAGCCTCGTACGCAGTAATTTACTTTTGCATCGCACGCACCCACACACATTGGGAAGAAGTCGTCATACGTTGGTAATGTGGAAAGTTTTCTATGGTCTACTGAAATTTAACGCAGCACTAACACGTACACTGTGAGAAGAAAACGCTTGAATGTGGCAAGTGTGTAAAGTCTCATTTGCTGGAAAATAATTAACATCACACACATTCGTTCACAGTGGAAAGAAACCGGATAACTGTTGTGAGTGTGGGATGTCATCTGTGGTCATCTCAAATTCAACATAGCAGGAACCCGTACACAGTGGAAAGAAACTGTTTGAATGTGACAAGTGTGGGAAGTCCCGCACGCAGTAAATTATCTCGCATCGTACGCACTCTAAAAAAGTGGAAAGAAGCCGATTATACGTAGTTAGTGCGGAAGTCTACGGATTACGGTATATTACGGATTCGGACTTTGGAAACGGATTCGTTTATTGGCGGCTACCAAGATGGTGGCTACCTGCTCGCGGTGCAAATGTAGGCTGACTCAAAGACGCTGGAATTTACGCTGTTCGGGTGAGAATTGTAACAAAAGTTTTCATATTGCTTGCTTAAACATCACAAGAAAGGGATTCTCAAAAATGTGCGTCCGTAAAAGGCATGAATGGATGTGCCGAGCCTGTAATTTGATATCACGGGCGAGACCAAATACAACGGAGCAGGGGATGGAGATTGTGGAACCCGGTTATAACGAAGTAGATGATGATTCTGCCTCTTTACTGAGTGATGATAGTTATCGCACTTGCGGAGGACTCACTGACACTGAAACAACGAAGTCAACAGTTGTGAGAGCTCCGAAATCGCGTATTGCTAAAGCTATGGAAACTGAGATAAACAAACAACTTTTTGAGAGCAGAACCTCGTTATTACGAAACCAGTTAAACACTCCATCGCCCATGGCAAGTGATGACGATTCGCGATTTCCCCAGCGATACGACAAACACGACGATGTTCATAAATTAACGCAAGCCACAGTAAGACATCCAATTCATCGACAAACAAATAAATTAAGTACTAGCACACCAATTTATGCACCAGGAGGAGAAAATTATAGCAGAAAGAATAATTTTATAAATACACATACTGAGGCTTCTGAAAAAAAAAACCAGCTCACTACTTATGTCAACCAAGCTATAAATATTTCAGACTTAAAAGATGCTTTGAAAAACTCGTTGGACATTGCAAGGTTGGAAAATGAATTCTATTTAAGTGCATTAAATCTAAAAATGGACCAACTACAACACACAATACAAACAAATACGTCTTTTTCAAGTAAAACAGGAGAAACATTTGTTCATATTAATGAAACAAATGAACAGCTGGAAAACCTCACCACGCCCTCTGAACCAGTTTTCAAGAAACCAAATGAGCCTCCATGTTTTGTCAACTTAATCCTGCAGTGGATGGACAAACTACATTCACTAGTTCAGAAAAACAGCGAGTTTCTGGTGACCAAAGTGGAAAATGTGATTTTAAAGCACAACCAAAAAGTGCTTAACTATATCGAACAAAAAATAGAAATGGAGACGTGTGTTAAAGATCGCCAAGCAAAAGCCATAACTAATCCGGCAAACTTCGTGGTGACTTCAGTCTTGTCAAATCCGAGTGATGGAAGAATCCAACTTCTCTCAGCTCATTTAGAAAATGGGGAAAATTTAAATACAGCTTTACACGCAGAGTCTGTTAAATCAACTCCTGAAGACGTGCATCAAATTCTCTTTAACAGTAACGCCGTGCTACCACCGTCAGTTACCGTACGCAAAAAAAAACAAAAAAAAACACCGAATATACCACAATGTAGACTTGCCACACTAGATGAGAAAGAGCCACCAAAGAAGCCTATGGAAAACTGTACAGTGCCAACCCAACTTTCTATGAAGCTGATTGAGGTTATCGACCGGAAAAATCAATCGCACAAGGCTAGAAAATTAAACCAGAACATTTTAAACGATAATCATCAAGTCAACCAACTGCATAGTGAACATGAAAATAGGATAAAGCAATCATTTATCCTAGGTGACTCCCATGTAAGAGCAGTACGCTGCAAACAACTTCCTAAACTTAAAACTTGGACAGTGCCTGGTGCAACAGTACAGCAGCTAACAGAAATTGTTCCTAAAATACTGGACACATGTGAATACCCGACAACTACCATACTTTGCGTAGGCTCAAATAATATCAAGAAAGACACACCAGAAGATATTATCTCCCATATAACTACCTTGTGTGAAACAATAAAATCCAAACAACCAAAAGCAAGGATTTCACTCATTGGCCTATTCCCAAGAATCAAGTACCATCAAAAACATGAAGACAAAAAGGTAGAAATTACAAATCGCATGTTAAGAGACTTTTGTGTTACCAACAATTGCAATTTCATATCACTTGACGAACAAATTCTAAACAGTCCAAGCCTTCTTTGCAGAGATGGTACACATCTGAATTTAAGAGGAAAAATGGCCCTTCAATCAGAGATTTCTAAAGTGCTATTTAATACTCAGGAAAACCATTACATGTAAGGGGGACGTTAAAAAGAGCAACTGTTCTACACCCAATCTCAACACATTTGCCTACTTTATCGCACTGCCATAAAACTAACTACATGAATTGTATACTCATAAACGCACGTAGCGTGGTGGCAAATATGGATGAATTCCATGATCTGCTGAAGACAGATGACTTTGATCTTTTGTTTGTGGTTGAATCCTGGCTTACCCCTTCAATTACGGATGCAATGATTCTTGACGGAAGCCATTACAGTATTTTTAGACGAAACCGAGGTTCCAGAGCCGGTGGTATCTGCGTGATTTACAGAAAAAGCATCAGCCTTATTCTTACTAAAGTGGCACCAAATGTTGAAGCTCTAATTATATCCATACTTCCTGCGAGAGTTAAATGTGTTCTTTGCTATATCCCTGACGGACGAGATTCTGAAATATTATCTTCGACTTCACATTTCATAAACACCGAACTCAAACCAGGTCCTTATGTCATATTAGGAGATTTCAACCTTTCATCAGTTGACTGGGAATAACTCCGCGCAACAAACGGACATCAGCAGTCTTTCTTAAGTGACCTCCTACAGTTAGGCATGAAACAACTTGTCACAAAACCTACAAGGGAAAATAAAATACTTGATTTAATTTTTACAAATGAAGATAGACTGGTCTACGATGTAGATGTAAGTCCACCCCTTGGTCTGAGTGACCACCATTCAGTTAGTTTTAAATTGAACCTGAAAAAGACAGATTTAAAAAATTGTACAAACATCAAAAGAATAAATTTTGACTTACTCAAAACAGAACTCTCACGAATAGACTGGTGCACAGTGATGGACAATATAACCGACGTGCAGACTGCTTGGAATACCTTCCTCAATACTCTAAATCACAAAATAAACCATTGCAGTGAAGTGAGACATACCAAACTTTGTTCCAAGAAGAAGTACCCAAATGAGATCAACAAACTCCGTAGGAAAAAACTTCATGCGTGGAGAACGTACAAATCAAGTAGATCAGATGCCAATCTTCTTAAGTTTAACGTTACTAGCAAGAATTATTCGGCGGCTCTAATCCTATACCAGAAGACTGCAGAAAAAAAAAATTTTAACTTCATGTTCAACTGGTTCCCTCTATAAATTTTATAAATCCAAAACGGCTTCTCAAAGACAAATACCACCATTGGTTGCAAATGGCAAAGTTGAAATGGATCCGCTATCAAAAGCTAACATTTTAAATTCCTGCTTCGTTTTAAATGGGATTATCGACGACAAACAAATATGTTTGGACTTCCCACTCGATCACAAGCAAGATGTATGCGAGTTGGTCACTTTTTCCCCGCAAATTGTTTTAGAAGCACTGACTTCATTGAAACCAAGTCATTCAGTGGGCCCTGATGGGTTGTCGGCTTTTTTATATCGCGAAATTCGCCATTTTATTACCAAACCCTTGGCTTTTATTTTTTATCTCTCGTTTAAATTCAGTGTCCTTCCATCGATTTGGTTAACAGCGAGAGTTATACCAATCTACAAAAAGGGAAATGAAACGGATCCAACAAATTACCGACCAATCTCTTTAACATCAGTGCCATGTAAAGTGATGGAAAAGATTATACGAGAGCAAATGTTAAACTTTACAAACAAATTAAATATAATTAAACCAGACCAATTTGGTTTTTTACCAGGAAGGTCCTCTACGATGCACCTTTTAAAGGCTCTCGATATCTGGTCTGAAGCTTTTGACATCGGAGTACCAACTGATGTTATATCGTTCGACTTTAAGAAAGCATTTGAATCGGTAGTACACCGAAAGCTCCTATTTAAACTTGACTGCTATGGTTTTAAGGGACTACTTTTGGGATGGCTAAGAGCGTTCTTGTCAGGCCGAACTCAATTCGTGGTGGTAGAAAATTCGACGTCATCAACATTAGATATCATCAGCGGAGTCCCACAGGAAACGGTACTTGGGCCTATACTTTTTCTGATTTATTTGAATGATTTATCATGTAACCAAGATAACTGCGAACAAAGCAAATTTGCTGATGACCTGATTTGCCACGCACCAATATTAAATGAGACACATTCAGCCAACCTCCAAACAGAAATAACAAACTTACATGAATGGTCGATCAAATGGCAACTGCCCCTTGCAAATGCAAAATGTACAACTTTCCACATCGGGTACACTAACAGGTGCCAGACGTATAACATCGAAAATACTGCACTACCAGATGTAACCATGATGAAAAGTTTGGGAGTTTGGTTTACGTCCTCTCTTAAACAAACCGTACATTGCAATTATGTAGTAAAAAATTCTTTGAATCGGCTACACATTATGAAACGTGTGTTTTCATCTGGAGATGCCAAAATCCTACTCTGGGCATACAAGGTCTATGTGCGCCCCCTACTGGAGTACGCTAGCCAGGTGTGGTCCCCAAACCTTTTACAGGATATCGACCACGTGGAGTCAGTTCAGCGTCGGTTTACAAAGTCTTTAAACGGGATGAAAAATTTAACTTATGAAACCCGCCTCCAGCTATTGAACTTAGATTCCTTGGAATTACGACGCTTGAAGGCGGATCTAACCCTAACTTTCAAGATTTTAAGAGGTTTCCTTAACACTGATATCCCTCTCTTCGAATTGTCCACGATGAGACATACACGTGGTCACATATTTAAATTAAACAAACCAGCAGCGCGATTAGAGATGCGTAGGTCATCATTTGCAGTGAGGGTAGTAAACCCATGGAACTCGCTCCCTTCAAAAGTGGTAACCGCAAAAAATGTTAACACTTTTCGGCACCTCTTAAATGAGGTAGACCTTAAATATTTTCTGAAAAGACCTGAATATATACGACCCACTGAGAAAAATAAAATGACAATTTAAATCCACTACATTTGCTCTTCACGCTAATGATAAAACAATTTTAATACAAAGGGAACAGTATAATTAGCCAACAACCCTGCTGGTTTTATCTCACTTCTTATGAGTGCCTAACTCCATTTTTAGTTTTACATTAGGTTTGACAAATGGCTTTGGCCAAGCTTTACGGTACATTATTTTATTATTATATTAGAAATACTGACAATGATACCTGGCATTACCCCTCACTTGACCCTCACGTTTGGCGATGCCATCGGGGACCATTGTGTCCCTGGTAGGTCTAACCTTGGTGGTAAGGCATTCGTGACCCCAACCTACTTCCATCAACCCTCCCGCTACAGCCGAGCCATTGTCTTCTTTTTAAATTTTTTAAAACTGTTAAACTTTATAATTTTAATTTTTAATTTTAACGTTGGATGGCAGTTAGCGACCACCAGGTCCTTGCCATTCCGGTTGCGTTTGCAACAAACTATTTTTATTTATTTTATTTATACTTGTTTGCGAACCAACTCGCAAAAACCAAACGTCCACTTCTACTGCCAGTCCATACACCATGATCACACCGACTGGAGTGATAGTTGTCGACCCCCCCCCCCCCCCCGTTGCTGAGAGAGGTGAGGGTCTGTCTGCACAAACCCCAGTGTCCTATATTTATCAATGTGCAAAGTAAACAGTTTACTATTTAAATAAACCATAGCCGTGAGCCACCGACACCAGCAAGTGGCAACTACCAGCTATAACATCACGGTCAATCGCACAGATGGGGTAGGGTGAGGGATGTTGCCCCCCCCCCCCATGATGGATGGTCGTGTCACCTTTAGAGCATCATCCAGTCACACGCTCCTATGCACCAAATAACCTATAACACCCAAAAATTACCACGTTTCAGGTTAATACCGACCATAGCAGGCACTCAGGACATTCAAAATGTACCAGAACGCACCAATGAAACCAAACAAATTCAGAAATAAAAATAAAAAATATATTTTTTATTTTTAAAAATAAATAAACGCCCCGATATACACCGACGTATCGGGCAACTGGCACAACCAGCACCATTCAAATTGTAGTCGTACCTAAAATCAAGAATTTTTTCATTCCACTTTTTCTATAAAATCTTGTTAAAATATTTTGGGCAACTGTCACAACCTGCAACATTCAAAATTGTAGGTGTGCCTATAATTAAGAATTTTATTATTTCCCTTTTCATATAAATTCTTGCTAAAATATTTTGGCAACTGGCACAACCTGCAACTTTCAAAATTGCAGTTGTACCTATAATCAAGAATTTTTTATTTATTTTTTTTTTATTTCACTTTTTCCATAAATTCTGGTCAAAATATTTTGGGCAACTCACAACCTGCAACATTCAAAATTGTAGGCGTGCCTATAATCAAGAATTGTACCATTTCTCTGTTTCTATAAATTCTTGTTAAAATATTTTGGGCAACTGGCACAACCTGCAACATTCAGAATTGTAGGTGTGCCTATAATCAAGAACTTTACCATTTCTCTTTTTCTATAAATTCTTGTTAAAATATTTTGGGCAACTTTCAAAATTGTAGGAGTACCTATAATCAAGAAATTTTTAATTTCACTTTTTCTATAAATTCTTGTTAAAATATTTTGGGCAACTGGTACAACCTGCAAAATTGCAGTTGTCCCTATAATCAAAAAATTTCCGTTTTAATTTTTCTTTAATTCTTGCCGAAATATATACCGTACCGCATTCAGTACAATGATTTTCAAATAACCATTATCATCACACGGTCAAGTAGACCTGCGAAAACTTCGCATGCCACTGGCTGTCCGCAGCCCCTGCCAATGACAGCCCGTGTCCAGGAATGCCTGAGTCCCGGACCGGACAGCCGCAGTCCCGGCTGTCCGGACCGTACAGCTGCAGTCCCGGACTGGTAGCCCGGACCGGACAGCTGCAGTCCGGACTGGTCGTAGTTCGGCAGACTGTCGACTCGGTGTCGAGTCTGCCGACTGTCCCAGTGACATGTAGTCCGCCCATGTCCGCAAGAGTCGTGGACCCTGGGACTGGAACTGGTGAGGACTGCCACCCACCCCCCTGATGACGGGGGTAGCGGTAGGAGTTCAGCACCAACAGATCTACGCCAGAGGACCGACTAACCGCCCTAGGGTGTGACCCGGGCTAGGTATAACGGTCGTGGCCGTGTCTGTGTTACCAAATCCGACCCGTCGTTTACTTAGGTTAGGAAACGCAGCGTCAGTCACATTACCTGTACTTTTCGTTACCTGTAATTCCATTCAGCAGCGTGGCCTCGCAACCCGGACTGCCTGCGTGAATCCTTTGATCCACCGGACACTGCCGGACGCGGACACCGACGGACACCGCCGGGTCCCATGCAGTCCCAGACTCAATTTGCCTGTGTAAACACTACACACAACGACTCGTCGCCGCACTTATCATCACCACAATTCACAAAGCACGTAAAATGGCAAGCAAACGTGCAAACTATTATAAATAATGACACATGGCGACGTTAAAACATAGACGAACGTGGTTACGTTTGACGATATACATCGCCAATGGGCGCCGTTCGCGCCCAACTTCCTTTGTCCCATTCTGCCGATCCCAGAATCACCAGTTCTTGGCAACTGGCACTCTAGATCTTCCAACACTACATAATATCCGAAAATACGGCAATCCTTCAGGTCTAGTCTTTTTTCGAATAGCCTGCCATCTTTCCCGAAGCAGGGACAACGATTACAATCCGCCATTTTTAGGCCTATTCGGCTGAGCGAAAAACGATGCGACGTTACTCGCTCAAACAAACTGTGCCGAGTAGTGGGAAAGGGGCGCCGTCTGACGGTGGTCATGCGCCCCAGGGAGCGCCATTGCAAGGGCCCGGAGTGCGTTTAAATAAAAGGTTGGGAAGAAAGGCATTTCCAAAACTTGTAAAGCATATAAAATACAGGTAAGTATTTTAGGATAGTAGTAAAATCTTGGTTTTTATTTTAAAACATCAGAATGAAAAAATACACACTTTTACATTTAAGTTCACTAGTTCAGCTTTGGCAAGTTTGCAAAAAGAAATAAATCAAGAATTTACATTAGAAATTCACTTGGATACAAGAACAACGATGTTTGTTCCTAAACACTTAATTTAGACAAGAAAAAGCATCGGATGGGTCAGTAGAGTTTCGTAGAGAATTAAAACAAAACATATATACACAAAAATTCGTGTCGGGTGATTGCCGATGTCTGTATACTTTGGACAGTGGTAGCGTTTTGGGAGCAAAAGATTATTATTAATAAAGCATGAAAAGAATAAATAGATTAGCTTAGAGAATGCTATAACGCATTTAAGTTTAAGTAGAATAAATAACTTCAAAGTTAAAGGACAGGTGACGATCGCTGCGGAAATTTTTCATGAAAGTTGCTGCAGTTCAACATAATAAAAAATATCACACATACAAAGTCATCTGTACAATTAAATAGGAGGTTAAGTACCTTCGCAGAGGAAGCCCCTCCTATTAAACACTAAGCTAATGTCTTTGGCTTTTTGCCCTAAATAAAAGCAATAAAAATAGAAAGTACAAATTGCAAGTTTTAATAATGGCGGCCATGATGAAGGAGCGCTGCGGTGATTTTGGAGCGGTTTTCAAATGACAATATTTAGAGTTCAGGATGGAATTCTTGAAGTTTGGCTTCCTGAAGACTTGGATAATGTGTTGGTCTATTAAATGGTTGCAAGATGGGCCGTTTCTGTCCATTAATAAAAATTTGGCTGATGGTTAAAGACCGAGGTCTTTTTGCATTTTGGTGCGCTCAAGGAAAAAAAAATTGTTCGTTGTAAAAACGAAGTTTTTTCGGCGGCCTGCGTTTACACGCCCCCACACACAGGATTTTATTCAGGGTTCCTTAAAACTCAGAATAAAAGCTAAAACAGAAGGGTTAGTGCCCACAAGATATGCAAAAACAAGACCGCCAAATTATGCAAAAAAAAAAAATGACATGAAATAAAATACACTGTTTACAAAAATATTGACTTTGCCGTTTTGTATTTTTGGGGAACTAACGTTTTTGTGGCTTAGAAAATTTTTTTATAAATTCAAAGTTACAAGTTAAGAAACACTATTTTTTGCAGCCATTAACTAAATACTGTCCGCGCTGCTGGTGCAGGAAAATCGTACAAGTATTTGAAAATGGGGCAAAAGACATTTTATCAAGAAACACACTAGTATGAGTAAAAGTACATAGTTAAGGTTTTTGTTTCGTTATAACAGACAAATGAGGCCATCTACTGCTTTGGTAATATGTCCCGTACGGATTCTGCCTCTGCTCAAGTCTAGTCATTTTGTTTATCTGGGATGACTGCGAAATTAACCCTCCGCCGCATTTCAATAAACCTTGCCGCTGCAATAGGGATCGGAGAATCGAATACCATGGGTAAGCATAAAATGACCGGCTCTATTTACTGTTAAACTACTCCCACTAGAATGGTTTAAGGTTACCAAACAACTTGTTTACATGTTTAATTTGACACTGAAGGATTTTGAGATAAGACCCATAACTTAAACATAACAATACAACACTGGGAAGTTTTGTGGATAAAAACTAACAACCTTTTAACGACAGAGTTAGCCTTTCGCACTCAGAGGTAAGACAGATAGTTTTTTATAAAGAAAACCATTTCGTTTAAAACTTAAAGAGGAACCAACCGGGAAGAAGTTGCAATCCGAGTAGAATATTCCTAATGAATATTTAATTAGTGTCGTTACAATCTTTGTTAATATTCTCCCACAAAGGGAGGCGTTGATAGTGACAAAAAGAGTAAAACATAGGCACTTAAAATTTAGGTGTGAAGGCCAAAACGGGAATTAACTGGAAGTTGCTTTCTGTTATGGACGTATTTCCAACAAACCATGAAGCAAAATTAAAAATGCAGTTAAAAATTTCAGTCAATTTTTACTGAAACGGAACGTTTAACCATTAAATGTTAAACGAAAATGCTGGCTTGATGCAGCAACAATCACTAGATACTTTCCAGGTTTGTCCAGTAGAATCTGAAGTTTTAAAATTAAAATTTCAACAAATACTATTTTAGGTTTAGTTGCTCCTAGATGGAGCCACGCTTGTATCGACATACAACTCACTATTTAAAAGAAACTCGCACGGGAATTTACTTTGTTACGTTTGCTTTTAATTGGCAAAAAAAAACTCTAATTTAGAGAAAAAACTACATTAGGTTAGGTTTTAACAACCTCCGTTTCACTGAGAACACTGATCCAGTGCCAGAGCCATAATAATGCATTTATTTCCACCCTAGACTGACATAGAATCCACACTAAAACATTGGTCCTATTTTTAAAAAGGAACTGGGAAAAAAAACTATGCAAGTTTTAGTTTGTTCAGTAAGGAGACCTAATCTAAGGTTTTACATACTCTTACAGAAACTACATTTTAACTGTTGGTTAGGTTAGAATGTTGAAACCTTCGTGCTAACAAAAAACTATTATTCGGTTAAAAGAGCCATAATCATGGTGATCAATCACAAAAATTCTCTCCCTTTACACGACAAGAGTTTAACACTAAACATCGGGTCCTAATTCAAAAATGGGGATCGGAAAACTTTATTTAAGTTTCATTAAAACACTGTCATACCGAAATTACGTTTCAATTAATCTCGGGAGGACTGACTTTACTGCATTCAAGAGAGAATTTAAAACGCCCAAGGGAAGCACGTCTACTGCAATCCTTGGACAGATTTACTACGAGTCACTGGCCGTTTTTACGCCAGCGCAATACGCTCATTCAATCTGGCTCGGAATGTCTCCTCTGCCTAAAGAGGGGGATTATAGTATCAAATTACACTTGTAAACGCGGTCTCGTATCAGACGCTCGTGGTGAGGACACCTTAACACCACCGAAGAAAAAACCGAGGGCAGCACTCTTACCTACCAGAAGAGCATCGTCTTTATGGCGATTTACACTATAAAAATGTAAATACTGTATGATATTTCTTTAGGCATAAAGCCGAAACACGTTTCCAGCTTAGTTGTGTCTTAGATGTTGAAAACACACGATATTTTTTATTTGTAACAAGTGACGACTTTATTTATGAAAAATGTCCGATGTTCAAACCAGTTTAAAAACTAACCTAAACTGTGATACAGCCCTTTAAAAACTACTGGAACATTTAATCTTTTGATTTGTGCACTTAATGCATTTTGGTAAACTTAACTTCTTGCCATGAACCCTACCGGAGCTCCAATGTTTATGTTTGTATTTCCACGGACCCAGTGTATGATTTTATGTTTATTTTTTATAGCATCTCCATCCAAACTCCGACCGTAGTGAACCTCTAAAAACGTAAACAAACTAGCTTTCCTTCGTTAAAAACATGCCTTGTATATAGCAGTTTCATTCCCAAAGTCGAATAATAATTCTGTGCATTACACTTCGTTCCCCCCCCCCCTTCAATGGTTGTAGGGATAGTCCGATATTGATATCGGTATCGGTATTATCTGTATTTATCGGTATTTTTGCCATATCGGTATCGGACCACTGTAAGGCTTCCGATACAGATATTTGTTATGCCAAGAAATGCAACCTTCTTCCCTGCAAAACTGACACCAAGTGCAGCAAAAGCAAAGCCATTTGCTCAGTTTGGAATGAAAATGTGGCACTTGTTGGTTCTGCTGCTGTCAGTTTTACAACAACCAACTGAAATCTAACTAAGAAAATGAATGTACTGAAGCCATAAGTAAGAATAAGAGTAAAAATGCTGTTATTGCTGCACAGAACTTTTTGGATAATCTCAACAGTTGAAACCCAAGCAAAACCAGAAACCGAAGTTGCATTGTTTGTACAAAATATAAACTTTTAGTCTCGATTTGTTACTATTATCGGTATCGACATCTGTATCGGTATCGTATCGGATCGGATCGGTTTACCTTTCATCGGTATCGTATCGTATCGGTAAAAAGTCATATCGGCCGATCCCTAAATGGTTGCGATGCATAACATCATAGTTTATTTTAATAGGCCTAAAAATCATGTTGTTATGAGTTGAAAACTCACTTGCACTTTTCAAACCTGGCCTCTAAGATTCCAAGTTGGCAATTCCCTTTGTCAATTCGAATCCATCCAACCAAAACACTACTTCAATTCCGTCAGCCAGTCAGAGCGCTCAAGCTACCCCGGTCGTCCGCGCTGCCCTACCGACTTCCGGTAGTGACAGCTCGGCCGATCTAGGTCAGTCTCTCCTCCTCCAGATGTCCGCCTCCTCTTCCCCGCTCACCCCCTCCGAAGCTATCCTCAGCGTCCGTGCCAACTTCCGATAATGAGTATAAAACCCCAAACCCAGACTCACTCGTTAGCACAGCTCAAGGATTCTCAAAGCTGGAGGTCACTACGCCGGTCGGGAGCGAAGATGCCGCGGTCCGATTGTTGCCATGCCGGGCAAAGGTAGTGGTTCGTATCGTACTTAGTTTAGCTTTAAAAAGTTTATTTTTTGGAATCTACATTCAAAATTTATAGTTTAAATCTTAAACTTTACCTCGTAGCTTTAGAAGGTAAATTCATGGTGCGTCAAGCCAAACGGCATTTCGGACGTTGGCGGCCGTAATTTAAGGGTTCACGGTCCCTTACTAAAATCCAGCTTTTTTTTTACGTTTTTTTAAACGCAGTTTAAAGTAAACAAAGGACGGTTTGATCTTCGTGGGTGTTCCATTGATTAAACGCTCGGATCCACTTTATAAGTAGCGATGCTTCTATAATTTAAGGAGTTGACTTATCAACAGCAACTCTGGGAGGTTTAATGCTTTGCTGTTACACGTAGCAACAAAACTGTAAAACAGGTCTACTTTTGTAAACGAGCGCCACCGAAAAACGCCTGTTTTTGCCTCGCCGAGGCACATCTGGCCGTTTTTTTGTTAATGGACAGAATCATTCCAAATTTTCAACATCTATAGCTTGCCCAAATACAAGATGCTTGGGGAAGCCCAAATCCGGACTTTCCACCAGGAAGTACCAGTAATTCACGTTTGAAGATCACCCCAAAACCACATCGCACCTTCAACATGGCCGCCATTACTGAACTCTGTATTTTTGTATTTTCAGTTTATCCTTGTTCTTTTCGGGCATAAAGCCCCAAACTCTAGCTTAGTTCTATTTTAGGAGAAAGGCACTAAACCTTGTGCCCATGTACTGACAATCAATTTTAATGTGTGATATTTTTTATTGTGTTTGAACGATCGCAACTACTATGAAAAATTTCCACTTAGATCAAACATTGTCCGTTAACTTTAGAGTTCAAACCTCCACTTAACTTTATGCGTTTTACCATAACATCAAGCTAGACTATTTATTCATTTATTTAGCCTTTTATGATAATCTTTTACCCCCAGAAACGCTGCCATTAGTCCAAGTAATTAGACATCGGCATTCTACCGGACAGGAATTTTCAGTGTATATATGTTTTAGTTCTCCTCTCAGCCCGACTGGAACCCAACCAAAACACTACTGATAGCTTGAACTACTATTAAATCCAAAAGAATTCTTAAAAAGATCTGTTCCAAACAATTCCGTAAGTCAAACTGTGCAAAAACTTCGAAAACCCCTTTTTGCCCCCCTCCCCAGCCAAAACTAGTTGTGGTGTATAACACTGCAGTTTACAGTTAAAGCTTATAAAATTTAATAGTAATGTTCTCTGCATTACCCAAAGCCAAGTAATAAGCTTTAACAAGAGCCAATTCACGTTGCAATCATGTAAATATGGAATCCGTAGCCAATAATTCAAAATAAAGGCCTATTTCCGAAAGTTCAATTGAGTGAAACTCAAAACAGGCCGATCTTTTTCCGTTTTACATGTTCCTACTCCTTCAAACGGCTCTGCACCCAGTTCCTTTGTTCATCCGACTTCTCCTCCCACTTTCTATTGTTCTCGAGGCCCTCAGCCAATCAGACCCCCGTAGCTACCCCGCGAGTCCGCACTTACTTCCGGTAATGTGCATAAAACCCCAGCCCCAGAATGCATAGTTAGCACAGCTCACAGATCTCAAGCTAGAGAAGGGTCACGCCAGTCGGGAGTGGAGACGCCATGTCCGTGGGATGCCATGCCGGGCAAAATGGCAGTGGTTCGTATGTTTGTTGTTAGCTTTTGAAAATTTAATTTAGGACTCCCAAGTCTAAATTCTAGTTTAAATTCGTAACTTAAACTCTCTCTAGCTAGGGAATATTATGGTGGTGACGCCTGTAGCGGCATCTTAGGTTTCTCACCCCATAACGTCAGAGTGGTACTCTTACTAAAAACCAACTTCTTTCTTATTTGTTTTAAACATTAATTCAAATAACTGACGGTTTGATCTTTGTGTGGGATTCATTGGTTATTCACTTCAGACGGACTTTATAAGTAGCCGAGGCTTTTATAATTTGAGGAGTTGACTTAGAAACAGCAACTCTGGGAGGTTTAAGGCTCTGTTTTATCACTTAGAAACAAAACTGTGAAACGGTTGATCTTTCATGCGTGTTTGAAACATACTGTTTGATAGATTGTCACCAGCCGAGGCTGTTCAATCTTGCGGACGACTCTGCGGAGCGTTCAGTATTGCTTTTTCTATTCGAAATATTAAGTGGTTGTTTTATTCTAAAACACAAACGTCGTTTTAGTCAAAACTTGTGAAAACGAATTACATGTTGTAAATTCAAACCTTGTGCTTTTAAAGGGGAATTCCAGTGGTTTATACTTATCAAATAAGCCCCTAGAGCATCGTACACTGACATTAGACACACAAAAAACGGCAAACGTAGGTTTAGTATATCCAAATATCAATTTTCTAAATGCTGTTTCTTTTGATTCGAAGAGCAGCGCCATTTTTATTGCATTTTAAATCCAGTTGTTGACAACAGACGGACGCGTATATTGCCTAACTTACGGAAGTAGGGCGAACAACTCACT
Organism: Lithobius niger; assembly: GCA_023313725.1. Classification (NCBI taxonomy): domain Eukaryota; kingdom Metazoa; phylum Arthropoda; class Chilopoda; order Lithobiomorpha; family Lithobiidae; genus Lithobius; species Lithobius niger. The sequence continues at coordinate 1,625 of JAHWFP010208218.1, read as the reverse complement.
CAGAGTGCATGCGCCACGACCCTGCAGACGGAAGCGAGAGACCGCGTTCACGTTCACTTTCGGTTTGTCCTGCCGTCATTAGAATTTCTGTCAGAAGTATTAACAACCGCGTACAATGTCGGCAGACGAAGGATTTCTGTTTGAGCCAAACCGAGCAGATGGTGCCACAGTTGAACAAGAAGATATCAGCAGCTCTAGTTCGGAGGATGAAATCAATGACAGGGTTGGACAGGCGAATTGGTGTTCGTGTGTGCATTGCAGTCCTGTGGCGACTCAAGCGGAATCTACCCGATGTAAGGAACCATAAAAGCTGGAAACCAAATTCGCAGGTACGTACTCACAGTACCAGGTAACCTATTGATTTACAGTAACGAAGCTACCTCTTATTATGTATGTAGGCGATGTTTCCTATTCTGTTATTAGTGTTCTGTTATTAGAAAATTTTACTTTTCAGAAATTTACAATCGGTGGGCTACTGTGTTGGACTTTCTTCAACATTTGGTTTTGACCACTTGCTGAAGCTTGTTTTGGATGGATAGCGCCGTGTTTAGAAGCGTTTCTTTTACTTCTCTTCCCCAAAAACTCCTTCTCTAGGTCAAGCTCATTGTCCTTCGTAGGGTGGGGGAAAGAGCTAGTGGGATAGACGCTGTTCATCAAAGATCGGCCGGAAACTGGGATAGTTTGCATGCCACATCGCATACGCATGTCACCATGTGTAGATAGGTTTCAAACTTATCTACCCATGATGTTACAGATAAGAGCCCCTTGAAAGGGTTGACGACACAGCTGGATTTTGTGTGTTTGGTTTTGTCGTATTTTAAAACTGCCAAAAAGTGGTACAGCAAATGCCGCCCAAGCCAAACTGCTACCTTCGGCCCTGAACAAATCAATATTTATAAAAGGTCGGGGGGGGGGGTCAAGCTGAACAATTGTAAAGCTACAAGTTTGTCGTGACTCTCCCCACCTTAAAAAAAAACCCTTTACCCCCCCCCCCTTCCCTTGGAGCAAGCCAGCCTAATCCAGAATTGCCAGTGATAGTGGTTTAGTGAAATAATGGTTTTGCTCTTAGTGTTGTTTTTTCCCACCTACAGGTTTATCTGGTGGTACAGCTGACCACATGACGACTACATTTTTAATCAGGCCTGAACGACAATTTTAACGAGAGGACACATTTATTTATTTATTTATCTTTTTGTAACAT
>JAHWFP010208217.1:0-17598 GCA_023313725.1 Lithobius niger | reverse complement strand
CCCCCCCTGCCCCCCCACCCGGTTCCACATGCGATTTTTCTTTTGCTTTATTATTATTTGAAATCTAGAAATTCCCCACAGACTGAATGTGTCGATCGGGATCATCTTCGTTTAAGGCGTAGATACGTTCCTTTTGCGAATTGTTATTTGAAATCCAAATACTGTAAATGCATTTATTTTAGCTATTTTATTTGAAGGCCAAATAAATGCATTATTGTTTCTTTCTATTTGAAATTAAAAAAATAAATGCACGTATTGTTTGTTTTGGTCCCCCCCACACCAACCAGGGTTGCCACATGCATATGTTCCTTTTGCGTTTTTATTTGGAATCTAAATACCGTAAAAGCCTCTATTGTAGCTATTTTGCTTTATGGCCAAATAAATGTTATTTTTCTTCTTACTTGAAATCTAATTATGGGCTTTTATTGTTTGTTTTGGTCCCCCCTCACCCTCCCACCAACCAGGGTTGCCACATGCGTTTTTTTTCTTTTGCGTTCGTATTTGGATTCCAAATACTGTAAAAGCCTTTATTTAGCTATTTTGCTTGATGGCCAAATAAATGTTTTTTTTTTTTCTTTTTACTTGAAATCTAATTATGGCTTTTATTGTTTGCCCACTCCCCCATCAACCAGGGTTGTCACATGCTTTTGTTATCTTTGCGTTCTTATTTGAAAGGCAAATAAAAGCTTTCTTTCCTGCGGTCAAGAATAACTTTCATGATTTCTTTACAGAGGTCATGGATAAGGGTTATAGCGACGGGGAATTGTTGCAGGACTTAGAAAAATTCGACATCGATGTGTAGCGTTTTTTTTTATAAACACCCTGAGACACCCTGAGATATCGTGAGACAATGTGTGCTTGTTCTTAGCTCAAGCTTCATCCTCACTATTGTCATTAGGTCTAAGCTCAGTTAACCAAAGTCAGAAATACAGTTGGACACACTAAATATATGCAGGATGCAAGTAAAACTTAGTTTGTCATTGCTGAGGGCAAACTATTTGGCTATTCACATCGTATGAATACATCTCCAAGTCCTACGTGCTAAAAGTAAAGAGAAGAGGCCGAGGGGAGAGAAAAAGTACTACAGTGGGGAAAAAAAGTACAACAATGTAAAAAGATATGCGACAACAATAAACGAAACTACAATACATCAATTGAGTGTGCATTGTTTGCGCTTAAGCTGATCTGATACATGTCGGACCTGTCACGCAACACTACTAGGCTTCATTGGTACAACTAGATATTGTTACAATTGCATCCCTTTTTAAAGAGAATTAACAGGCCTTCTAAGCATTTAGCAACTGAATCAACTGTGGCATTACGCAGGCTAGAGACGAATGTGCACTTTTTACTCGGGCACTGACCGTTTAGGGGAAACAATAGGGAAGGAGATTAAAATCCTCTTGTCAAAAACTGTTAATTCGGTGATTTTACTTTGGTTGAAGTTCATATTACTGACAGTTATTTATGCTAAACCAAAAATTGTCCAAGTTCAACTCCACAAACTTGCGAATATTCGACTATTTCTCGAATAGGCTTTTTCAGGCAAAAGTCATGAGACCCGTACAAACTTCTACCACAGCACTAACGAACTTTCAAGTCCACCATTTTTGAATTGTCTTCTCCTTCACTGTGAGCTTTGAATTACAGCCAGCTCTTAAGCTCAATGTCAGAATTGACTATTGGTTCAATAAAGGAGCTGTTGTTTCTTGATGGGAGGAATTTTTGCCAGCTGTTTGTTATTTTTTCGTTCAGTTCAGTGTCACAATTCTCACTATCTGCTGAACTTTGTTACTATTTACACAGAATTTTACAGATTTAAAGTCTGCAAATATGCAGAACTAGGTCTAGTTGAATTGATTTTGTTCTCAGGCACATGAATCAAAGTGTTACAGGGCTTGGCCCCTATCCCCACTATTCCTGGTTTGGCATTGCACCCCAAAAGCCTGCATAGTGTTAGGCTACGGATTCCCGATCATCCCAGTTCCTCACCACCAGCGTGATGGCATGGTTCACTGATACGAAGACGAGCGGCCAAGTCTTGAAACAGCTGCACTTGTCAATCCAGTGTCACTTGAAATGTGTTCAAAATTAAACCATGATGATTTAATGTGAGTAATTCGTGAGTCTGACTGAGTTCTTATTTTAAGTGATTGGCCCCGTACAGTTTACCAGTGCTGCACTGTGGTAGTCCCCATTACATCTTGGCTGACCTAACAGAGACGGACTCATCATTTTCCGATCTCTGTGGCAACATTAAAGTAGCGTGAACAATCAAAATACCGATTGAACGCCCTAAAAGTTAGACACGGACTATTTTCACTAGGTAGCGGTAGACGATTGTTGAATATGCGGCCTTGTTAACTTCACACGTGATTGCCGCTGATAATGATAAATCCCACCAGTAAAAAAACCGCTTGTTATCGTCAAAGACTACCTCCACAGTACCGTGTTGATGTCATTTAGTGCTTTCACTAACCTCTCACATGAATTGTCGAGCGTACATGCATTTTATTAATGATAATTGAATGTCTTGTCACTAAACTCCAAGATGATGGCTTATTCGATCAGTTATGTGACGTTTTGAGTAGGTGTCAGTTGCGATCGCGCATGCACAAAGAATCACATAAATACGGAACTCGAGTCGGACACAAAAAACAAGATGGCTGTGCTCAGTATTAATGAAGACAAATCGCTGCGCACAATTTTAGGGATGGGTTGTGTGAAAATCTCCTTATGATAGTGCATGGGGATAATAATGCATGTGCTCTAATGTATTATTCACGTAAATTTTTATGATTTTAATAGAATTATGAGGGTATCACATCTTGCAGGTTCGAACAATGTGAGACAAAGGTGAGAAGTGGCCCACCCAAAAGTAAACAAAGCAGTGCCAAGAACTCCAGCATTATTTGCAGACAGTTCCCCAGGCAGTAGCTTTTGTACACTTGTTAGTACTGGTAGTGTGAATTCCACAATTAATTTGTCATTATTGTGGCTGTCAGATAATGCAGTTACCATGGCTGGAACCTATGACAGTACTGAACAGCTGTTTGATGTGAACATGTCCAAGTCTAGTTGTGATAGCCAACATTCGTGGCATGATGATTGATGAGGACACAAATTCTGGTTCATATGGAAATTCTAAACTGTTGCACAGTCTCGCCATGTTAGTGCACCGCACCTTCATTATTCATTGTTTACTGGTTCAGTGCACCTGTGTGGCAGTTCTGAGGCATTCATTAATCAACGCGTTGCTGCTTTGGATAATTAAACTGCCTCCTTGCAAGTTATGTTAAAAGATCAGGAAGTGCACGTCTCCAAGACACTGCAAACCACTGTGCAGAACGTAAATGATAACCTTCAACCACAAATAAATACATACGATGATGTTCGGCTTCGTACACAAGCTGCCTCGTTTTCAAAACAGGTAAGTGACGAAGCACAATCGTTCACTACCCCGCTGCACGTTGCAACCAGTGATGCCATAACTCGAATGTCGCAACAGGTATCCATGTTATGGATACATAGTCTGCTGATTCTTCGCGACGCCTGGATGCAGCCATGCAGGATGTCCACAAAACAGTCGATGACAAGTTCAAGTACTTGACAACTGAGTGGGAGTCAGCATCCAAGCTGTGTGAACAATGTCTGCAACTCTCTTTGCAGCAGTCGTTGCAACAGTCAAGATGGGAAACAGAGTCATCGAGTCAATCAAGAAGTGGCGTCACTACGTGGCAGGCACAAAGTTTGATCTTCTAACTTACTGCAAAGCGTTGAAGTGGGCTTTGTCAAACTGCAAGAACAACTGACGGACAGCAAAGTGGGCATTGAGATTCCAAATCTACGACTTCGACGTGAAGCATCGGTCTGGCACATCCAATGTTGTTGCTAATGCACTCTCGAGAGCATGACTGCCTGTGTACCAGATTCGCTACCCATCACCAACAAGGATGACTTGTGTTTGACGCAGACCTACAACAATGACAGCTGCAAGATGGCCACTCTCCTAACCAATCCTGGCACACACGCAAAGAAAGTGTTGGAAAAGAGACTGCAACAGGTGTATAGAGATTTAACCATGCAAGATGGACTTGTCTACTATGTTGACAAAACAGTTTATAAAGTTGAATAATCACCTTATATCAACGCTTATTTTCACAATCACACGAAAAAACAACAAATTTCCGCAAATTTTCGATAGTCAGCAGTCCTGGAGGTGGAATGGCTCAGGTGACTATCATCTTCAGGCTCCACAACAACACAGTTCACTACTTCGTAATGACCGTTCATCTGCTTCGAATATTGGGCGCAGCCTCTGGTATTTGTTGGGCACGTTGCGAATCTGGAGCGCGGTTGCCGTTATTCGTTGGGTTTGTCGCCCATTTCTCACGCAGCCGGCGATCGAGTTCTCCACGCATCAGAAACTGAATTCCAGGGTTTGAGGGTCCCTGGATATTCATCAGCACAGCCTTTCAAGTGAACCAGCTAGTGAAAATCAAGTTGCATGTGTAATCCTGCACCTCGAAAGGAGTCACAAAGAAACTTGCACCAGTCTACCTTGCATCGTACAGAAGTGTGAACAACACAGACTTCACCTACCTCGTTAAAAGCCTGGATATGAGCACGTAGTCAACATGGTCAACATTGTCTCGAAGTTGGGGGGGGCAGTTTGTTACACGCGGACATGGCCCCTTCTCCCTTTCTGTGCCCAGTTTGGCATTGCTCTCCAAGAGTCTCTAAAACGGTAGGCTATGGCGCCTATGTAGTGTGTGTCTTATTCCCGATGACCCCAGATCCTCATCAACAACTCGAGGGCGTGGTTCACCGATGACAAGTGGCCAAGTCTTGGAATGGCCTCACGTGTATGGAAAATTTACCATGGCTTCCCAGTTTCATTCATGCACATCTTACCTTTTTAGTATGTATTTTCCATCTTGACCTTCCCTGTAGTCCAACCGTCCCGGTGTCACGTGAGATGTGCTGCAATGCAGAAGTCCCCATTATAACAGTATTTCTCATTTTTGTGCCTTTTACATTGTGATTTTTTTAACCTACAGTATATAACTACTCCCACAAAACAAGGTTTTGGGATTTAAATTTATTTAACAATTTGGTGTTTGGTGTTTGTCATTTATAATTAGGTGGAGGGTGGCAGCTTGACATTCCATGATGAACTGCATGATGTCTGGAAAGGAAAATGTGAGCAGAATAACCAGCCAATGGACCCAGGTATTTTGAAATGTACAGAAACAGGTTGCGAGCAAGCCTATCATTGTTACAAACTTAGGACCTTTATGGAACATGGTATCAATTTGCATTTTAACCCAGCATTCCTAAGTGCAAAAATCAGATTTCAGCCTGATTCAAAACTATATAAACACATTTATTGCATGTGGAAAATTTTTTACCAACTGGAAGAAAGTCGGCGTGCTCTTGAATAGAAAACAAGATACGTAAATTTTTTCGCCCATACAAATTTACCTAGTGCATTCATGTGCAATGTTTTAAATAGTGAGTAGATTCTGCTAATTAGGCCACCTAAGGAAAATTATTTGGGTGCGTGTGGGTCAAAAAAATGTTTACGGATTAAACTGTTTAATTTTCCTATCGGTATTGTAAAGCATGGGTTTTTTTCGATAACTTTGCCTACAATTGTCCAGTTTTCACATTCAAATACACCGTTTTCAAATTTTTTTTCCTGTGCATTTCGATTGCTGATATTTTCAGGTTGGTAAAATCCTGAAAAATCCACCTCCCATAAATCAAGAAGCTATTGATAAACTCGATTATTTACTTAATGATGCAAACTCACATAATAGACCGTAGGATAAATTTTTATTTTAGGTGATTTCAACACTACAGACTGCATACCATCGAGATAGGCAAAAATGACATCCACTCTTTTCTAACCAAAAAACTTGTTACAACAAGCTCAGCCATTGGTTGCAGCATATTGACTTTCCAACCTGCAATAATTATTTTCTTGACCAAATATAGAGTAACTCCAAAGTCAATACTGCTAAAGGGACAAAGTTTTACCTTCCATCCATGATGCAATAATTTTTTCGCTTCCGATTAAAACTGCTACACGCTGTTATAAAAATACCTCACTTGATTTTAAATTTCACAAAACTGATTGGGCAACCTGTAAAACAAGGCTATCACAAGTAAAGTCAGTTGGTTAGATTTACTGTCAAAGCAGAACTCCGACAAAAAATGGGCAATCCTTTATGATGAGCTTAATAAAATAGCTTCTGATACAATACCGTGAAAAATCAGAAAGAAAAAACCGTTCCGTTCTTACTTCATAAAGACACTATTAAAGTTATTAAACAGAAAAAGTAATAAGAAGACAATATCTTAAAACAAGCAAAATAGGGATTAAAATAATCATTCAGTGATATGTAAGCAGGTGAAAAGCAGTATTTCAAATGGAAGAAAAACCCATTTAAAAATGTACATGCTACTCTTAAGAATAAAACCGATCGTAAGCCTTTGAAATACATAAAAACTTGGGGTCCGAGTAAGAACAAAATTACTGTTTTACATAAAAATGATGAATTACTTTCTGAAGCAAAGGATCTAGCAGCCACATTTGCTAATTACTTTCATAGTGTTTTTACCAAATTAATTGTGACGTTATTAAGGATGTCGTTCAGTCTGATGTTGCTGAGATCAATATGGGGTCCTTTTATAATATAAATTTAACAAGACAAGAAACTTCATGCAAAACCAAATCAAAACCAAAGGTTCAGGCAATATACCACCAATTTGTTTCAAAAATTGTGCATAGGAGCGTTCTCTCCCGCTGACAAAATTATTTAATGGGTCTCTTACTGAAACCTTTCCTACTTGCCTGAAAATACCCAATGTTACTCCAATACTGAAAGGAAATACTGAATCTGTGGAAAGTTGTAGACCTATTTCTGTTCTATTTTAAGTTTTGAACAGTCTTTCAAAAATATGCACATAGACATGTTAAAAATTATATTTCAGATAGACAACACGGTTTTTGTGAAGGCTGATGGACTACTACCAATTTGTGTAGTTTTTGGGACTATGTGATTCAGGCAGTTGATGAGGGATACCAAGTTGATAGCATCTACACTGATTTTACTAAAGCATTCGATACCGTAATTCACGATTTCCTTATCTACAAACAGAGTAAATTAGGCTTTGACGGGTCAATTTTAAAATGGTGTAAGTCTTACCTAAACATAGACAACAGAGAGTAGTCCTCAATGGGGTGCTATCCCATAAATAATCCTGTGTCTAACAGAGTTCCACAAGGCATCTCAAAATTACATCTCAAAATGATCAATGTAGACTACAAGCTGCTTTAGACTGTCTCAGCTTGAAGTAGCACATGGGATCGTAAATTAAACATTAATAAAGGCCACGTTATTACCTTTCATTCCTAAAGAAACTTGAATCCTTATACTCATACATACACACTTGATGAAATAAAATTGAAAAGGATTACTTCGGTTACCGATTTGAGTGTTGTGCTGTAATCAGTCTATTTAATCAGCACATAATCAATATCGTAAAATGGATTTAAAACTTTTTTAAAACACAAACTTTCAAAACTGGAGACATTCGCGTATCTGCGAATTTTCGATAACTGAGAAGTGTTTTCATCAGACACAATAAGGTTGGTTTTTGTGAACTCTGGCTACATATTTTTTGTTTACATCGTCTACTTTCAAGTTCGAAGATGCGTAGCCTCCGGTATTTACTGGGACGATCACCTACGTTGTCGTCAATCTTTCACTCCTTCAGCAACAAAGCGTCGAGTTCACGGTTTACTAGGTGCAACATATTAGGATTAGCTGGACCTTGAAGATTCATAAGGGGGGACCTTTTGTGCCGAATAATGTTGTATTGCAATCGATTCAAGACACCGAAGGTGATTGTCTCTAGCATTATTCAAGCACACAATTGTTTTTGTGTTTCCCCAGTCAATCTCGTGTTTTGTGCTCATGCAATTGGGCTGCAGTGCCGTTGTCTTCCTATTTGATTCTGGTGTTTCCCATATGCTGACTTAGTCTCGTCCTCACACCCTTCCGAGTCCCTCCTATGTACATGGCACTGCAGCCTTTGCATGGAACACAGTACACTCCTCTGTATTCACTACCTTTCCCATAATCACTTCATCTCGGACTTTTCGTGTGTCTCTCTTAGCTGGTAGGGCTTCAGTTTTTCTCCGTATCAAACTCCATTTTAAACCTTTCGTGTTTTTCACCTAAGAACCAAGGCCCTTCTTCCTCACGATGTCTCGGATTCCATTAGTTACGCCCTCCAGAAAGATAAGTCCCGCTCTTGGTCCTCTTATATTTCCCACCTAACCGTACGGCTCTCCTCTCTCTTCGCCTTCTTCATTAGTCGCTTCAGGAGTCCTGCAGGGTAGCTCAGCGCTAAGAATCGTTCTTTTGCTCTCTGGAGATGTGGCTCAGCAAGATGTTGGCTACTCGAATTTCTAACGAGTCTGGTGAACTCGTTTTGGCAATGGCATTTTAACTGTTCGTTGGGGTGTCCCAAGGAGTTTGGGATACCCCTATCCGTAGCCATTCTTTCTGGTAGGGCTGGAAAGTGACTCCGCCTCCTGTATCTCTCTCCAGGATGATGTCCAAGAAGGCAATCTTCCCTTCTTTTTCTACCTCTGCAGTAAAGGTCAAGTCTGCCTTCCACTTATTGATCGTCTGTGTCACTTTTTGCAATTCTCTCTTCTTGATCTTCACCAGCACATCATCCACGAACCTGTTCCACATTGTAACTCCCAGAATACTTTTCAAAACCAACTCGTCAAGATGCTGAGCTGGAGTACCCCATAGGGGCCCCCTTGATTTGCCAAAAGCTTTTATTCTCATTCATATAATCACTCCTCACTGTGTTAAGTGTTGGGATGTCCCTATTTACCAATCGGCACTTCTTTTCCTTCATTTGCATAAAATTTCCTCTAATTTATGCAATTTTTACGCGACCTTCCCACTTCCGGTTTCCTACCTCACTTCCTGCCCCACGTCTATATCCCACTGTCTCTATTGCCGTTGGCACGGCAAGTTGGAAAAATTCGGAGCGTGAATCAAGTATCACGAGAATTTGAATTGGATTATGGCTTCAACTGCTATTAATGCGTCAGGCCAAAGGAGAATCACGAGCTCAGCGTGTGGCTTACCCGGCGGATGGCGGGATACAGTGTGTGTTTTGAATTCGGCGAGGAAGCCAGCTGGGAAAAATTTCAAGAAAATGGCGGCGGTGTGAGACCGAAAGTGACGAGAAGATGTAGAGACGCCGGTCATGCGGTGGGTGAGTTTAGCGGAATCGTTTGCTAAATTACCGGCTATATTAGGTAAGGAAAAAAGCAAAGCGGTTGAATTGCATCATGCGTTGCTTAGAAATGATTTTTCGTCATACTGACTATATTCTGGACATGCGTCCGAGGAGAGAAATAGGTTATGAGATACCGAGCCGAGATTTCCGTCAATGTGACGAGGCGTTTAATAGTTTACCCAGTTAGTTCCGCCAGCGATCGAGGCGAGGCGTGTGGTTATGAAAATAATTCGTTACGAAATAAACGAATGCGGCACGTGCCGCTGCTGGGTACGGCGGCTCGAAGCGGAGGATTAGAGAATAATTTTGTGAAACAAATATGGTGATGATTGGTGTTACCCTCTTGAAATGGGGAAGATTGGCACGGGCCAAATGAAAATGTGAAACGATACTGGCATGGGAAATAAGTTGTCTGGAAGTATGCTTCGATACTGTTTCTGTTGTTGAAATCATAGACGGAAGAGCACTATCGTAGGATATCAGGGCTAGCGATTTTATATTGCCAGCGCGCGCTGCCTTTTGGGTAGCAAACGGAGAGACTGGTTTGAGGCTATTATTGAACAAGATGGCGCCGGCCAGGTGGTCGGGCGGCCGACAGACGTTGGTGAAGACAATATGGGAAACGCCTTTGTCGGGTGAGTAGCTTCTTAAAATTTATGGGGAAAATGTCGTTAAAACGGAACAGCGTGTTGTTCTGGAGCACTAACTGTGTAGGAAATATGGCACGAGCCGTTGCAATTCCGCAAAGGTGCGAGGCGTTGGATTCCGCAAAATGTGGCGAGGCGTTGAACTTGAATATCCACGAAAGTGTTGCGAGGCGTTGTGCATTATGGTTTTGCAAATGTTGCGAGGCGGGGGTTGAGTTTTCTATACTTGAAATTGTACGCAGGCCAGAGAATAGTTAGAAATATGTATAGATCTATCGAAGCGCAGATAGTACCGCACACGTACGAGGCGAATATACGAAAATTGCCGTATACAACTACGGCGTTGTCTGGCTGACACGAGTGGAAAGAGTGCCAAGAGCAAGGGATAACACAAATGTGAGTAGTTTTGCATGATGGCTGCTGAATGGAGCGGGCAGGCTTGGTGGGCCGTGAAGGTGCCTGGAGGGCAATTGGGGCATCACTATGAATTATTGGTCTGTAAAACTTAGGCCTGGGTAGTATGCAGCTGTTCGGGTGGGGTTTCCCTCTCCCTCACCAGTATGTCCAATAAATCGATTATTTCGAGAACAGCACCGGAGTTTAAGAAAATGTTCAACAAGGAGTGATTGGCGTAGTTGCATTGGCGCTATTGGTGTTAAATTGCCGATGTTCCCAGTGGGGGAAAGAACCGAATGGTTCGTTTCAGCTTTTTGTTAAACCTGTAGAAGTTAGGCATAGATGTGCTGGCAGGGAAGTGTGTTTGGGACACATTAGCTGTAGTGGTGCGCAGTTAAGAGGTCGGTTCTTTCGTGGCGGAAATTGTAGCGTCACAAGTTTGTTTTGCTGTCCCTTTGGCGGAAAGGGGAACACTTGCTGTTCTACTGGCAGGGTGTTCTGTACCGATTTCGAGTACTTGGAGTCGTCCCCAAGAGTATTCAGGTAACTGCTGGGCGGGGTGCTGTTGTCCTAGGCGAAAAGGATGTGCTCGTATTCACGTCCTTTGATGATTTTACAAGCGGCTTGGGGCACTCATTGGAGCGACTACATTGGTATTGGAAGCAGACGTTCGGAATGTTAGTGAGATCGGGGGTTCTCGCCACAGTGCGGCAACAGTGTCTTGATGCCCACGCAATGGTTGCTGTTTCGAAAAAGGTGTTATGGTAGCTTTGCAGTGGGGTTGCCTTGGGCTGCCAGATTGCAAACAGGTTAGTAGTGGCGAATAATCTGCAAGTGGTTGTCTTGGAAGACTGAGAAGAGTGGCCTTCGGCAGCTGTTGGGTTTGCCTGAGGGCGTGTCTTGTATGCTAAGAGGGGCATGTTCCACGTGCGTTTTCTGCAAGCGTTTTCTTAGCATGGGACTGGGCAGGGGCCTGTGGCGGTTGTTAGACGGACGAGCATCGCCAGGCTTTGCTCTGGTGGTTGACGGTGTAGAGTATGGAATGGGTACGCCAGGTGTGGGTACTGCACAAAGTGGCAACTGTGCTTTCCACCGACGCATCTGCCGTTGACAGCGGGGGCAGCTATTACTGCGCCTGCAGTTGAAGGGTCGGCTATAGCAGTGCTTGGGTTGCTGGTGCTGCACCACGTTTTAGAATCTGTCCCAACAAGTAACACAGCGAGGAGTGATTATATGAATGAGAAATGGCGATTCTACTAGAGAACTTGTTGTCGCAGGAGAATCGAAGTTCTCAGAGTAGAATCCAACAAAGCTGTGTTACTTCCATGACCCACCCGCCGCCACTGGCACAGGTCTGGGTTACCAGCACTGGGGAAGCGACAGTGGAATATAGACGTGGGGCAGGAAGTGAGGTAGGGAACCGGAACTGACGCAGAGGTCGTGTTAAAAATTGCATAAATTAGAGGAAATTTTATGCAAATGAAGGAAAAGAAGTGCCGATTGGTAAATAGGGACTTCCCAACAAGTAACACAGCTTCGTCGGATTCTACTCTGAGAACTTCGATTCTCCTGCGAGAACAAGTTCTCTGGTAGAATCACCATTTCCCAAACTCAACGTAAATGGTGGCAAGCAACACCTTTAACAAAGCCCTATCTCTCTCGTACACTTTCCTCGGTACCTTCATTTTTTCTCGACACTTCCAACGTTTCCAAAGTCAGTCTATGGGAGAGGCTCGGGAAAAGTTGTACAACATCAAACGACACAAACATTTCATCATTCTCAATCTTCATTCCACAAAGTTCCTCCAACAACTCGTCCCTCTTTACTAGTAATCTGCTCAGTGAATCCACATACTTTTTCATCTCCTTCGCCACTGCCGTACCCAGTCAAGCTTCTGAGCCATATCACCTCTCGCCGACGTGATAAGCCGGAGGGGGGTACCTTCCTTGTGGGTCGTTTTTACCTGCGTGAAAGTAGTAGGCAATATCTGTGGTGCTTTTGGTACCAGGTCCAATTTCTCCTGCTTAGTAACATAACCTTCATCAAACAACCTCTCTATACCAAATGTCAAGTTCACCATAGGCCCGTTCCCAAACTTCCCCCTTGAGTTCACTGTACATGGTCGAGTTCATCATTTCGTTCAAAACTTTCTCATCATGCTCATTACGATCTAAATCCACTGTAAGGTGTCCTTTGTCGGCCTTACAGATGACAATCGAGTCGTTATTATTCAGCACTACCTTCGGGGCTTTTTTCACGACCTGCTGTTCGAGTGACAGTCTTGCCTCGGGCGCCCATGTAAATTGTGACAGCAACAACTCTACGCCGTCCACCAGATTCGTCCTCACATTCACATCCTCACCCGGTTTTACCACCACAAACTTGAAGTCAAGATTGAGCACACTCATCTCATCCTCAGAGAGCTCCACTTTTGACAAGTTCTGGACAAACTGATATTTTTATAGCTGACGAAATATACATTACCTATTTTTATAGCGATTCCCTCCTTTTGAGCTATCATTCCCCTAGAAGCTTGAAAGTTGGCTTCCCAGCCGGGTTTGTACTACTGCGCATGCGCAAGCATGGGCTGGCTATATAAACTCGGCGCAGCCGTCCAATGGCATCATTCCTCCTAGGGCGTTCACGTCAACGTGATCGCCTTGAGCTTCTCTATCCTCTTCTCATCGCTGGTCCTCCGGCCAGCCATCCTCGTCCTTCCTCGATCCGCCTCATCCGCGTCCGCAGAATGTCTTCCACGATTTTACCGGTTGAAGCTCTGCTCCCGGCCATGCCATCTGCAGTCCTTGGATCCGCATGGCGGAGGGCTACTTCGTCCTCCCCTAGGATTAGGATACTTCCACCTCCTAAGGTGACGACTCGTCGGTCCGGACGTGTCCCTAATCAACGATCCTCAGCTGTTCGGCATTCACTCGATCCGCCGTCCGCTTCTTTACCGGTTGTTCATTTTCTTCACCTGTTGGCTCGACAATCCTTGGACGTGCACTGCATATCACCACCCGCCTCCGTCCTTACCTTCACCAGCCTTCACTGTCTCGCTTAGATCATTGAGCGAGCCTTCACACCTAGGATGCCTTCTCCTGCCAAACACCTGGACCTCCCGGTTGAAGCTCCGTTCCCGGCTGCCTCTGTTCCATCCTCTGGGACGAACAGACAAAGGACAAATGCGTCCTCTTCACTCAAGAACTCCGACGATCCTCAGGACTAGCTGTCCTCACATTCTCTACTGCCCACGTCCGCAGGTACTTCCATCCACGAGATAGCCCCTGCTAGGTTTCACTCTTCTACTACGGACCTTCTGGATCCCCCAGTTGAAGCCTCACTCTCGACTACCTCTGCTGCGTTTTTAGGAGCGGACAAACAGAGGACCAATCCATCCTCTCCACACAGAACCACCGGTCCTCAGGGCCAGCTGGCTTCACCATCCTACGCATCACTGCACATTCTCTCTGCGCTGCCTTCTTGGATTGGACCACTTCACCACCTGCTGTCGACTTCCGCCTTCTTTCTCCTCCAGCATTTTATGCTGTTGTTTAACCAAGGCATATGATATCCCTCCGCGCAGCCACCATCTGCGCATCATGCTGCCCAGCCCTACTTTCTCGTTTAAAACGCTCCATGCTGTTCACTTCGCTCCCAGCATGCGCTGTCAGCTGTCTCCTGTCCTATCCTATCCTCCGTTGACTGTCCTCATGCCTCGTGCCAAAGGGACGCCGAGGGATGGATCTTCATTCCGCACTCCTTGCTCCGCCCATCCCGTCCGGTTCCTTCAGTAGCGGATAACGTCGAGATTCTCGAACTTACTTCGGACCAGGATTCGTTGATGCAGCCTCGTCCGCCGCACAATCCTCTTCTTCCCAAACTATCCGCTCCGATGCTTTGTGACACTGCAGCCACGTCCCCGATCCCCTGCAGTCAGCATCCGTCAGCACGAGACCTGCGATCCCTTGCTAATGAACTATCGCGTACCAAGAAAAGTTATGCTTGCCTTAAGCTTCAACTTAAAGCCCGGAAGCAAGGTGGCCTCCCCCGTAGTCCGCAACTCACACCTCTTGATTAATACTCGCACTCGTTCCGTCCTTCGGTAACAGGACGGTCCGCCACTCAGCGGACCAACGATCCGCTTACTCCGTCCCACGTGCATACCCTCGTGGACTCATCACTCCAAACTTTTAAACAGAAGACTCCAGTCTCTGATTACACTTCTGCCTGGCTTGCTTCGATTCCTAAGCATCACAAGCCTTCCCTCGACAATGCAGAACCTTCGTCCGCCCCGGACGAACCATCACGTCCTATCCTAACCATCCCCACTCTTACGTCTCACAGATGCAACAATTCTTCCATGAGAAGCACACATCCTTTTCAGAAGACTCGGTCCTCCGTCCTGTCCTTTTTCACAAGACTCGATCCTCTGTCCCGTCCTATTCTCGGGCCTCCGTCCTATCCCGTCCTCGTTCCCTTCTTCATCAGTTCATGGCTTGTCGCCCAAACATTACAATCCCCTGAATTTTACGTTTATACACACGTAACAAAAAAAAAGGGGGGGGGGGGGGGCACGAGGACACAACTGCACAGCATAGTTCACCATGTCCAGCTCTTTTTCATCTGAAGATCCTGTTGCCCAAAGTTACATCAACCAAAGAAGGGAATGTGGCCTCATCCAAGGTTTGTATTTCCCTGGGGTTTTCCACAAAATTCTATGACGTATCACTTCGATCCTCGTCCTCATCCTCACCTCATCCACGTCCACGTCCTCTTTGCGTGTGATGGACAGGAACGTAACTGCCGTATTTACGTCTCCATCTCGCCAAATCGATGGACTATCAATCAACGAAAGCAACATCAATCACGACAGCGGATGCTACACGCAGCTAAGCAGTGAGAAGAATTACGGGCTCTGAAGCAAGTCTGAGTACAACTCCCAAGTCAAAAAAAAAAAAACCCTCTTCGGGTCTGCTGGTCCTAAAGACCAGCAGGCTTCACCATCCCGTAGGACACGTCCTACTCATCCTCGATCACTGCTGTCCTCCTTTCCGTCTGAAGCAACTAGAGGTACCTTTCGTAAGGGCCGATTCAATACGGACCACATCCCCTGCATTTCGCAAGCAACCTCCTCCAGGACGACCATTCACTTTCTATCTGCCTCTCCTCCGTGCTGTCAATGATACATACTCCCATGAGCTCGAACTGATAACCCGTCATTGTCATTCCCTTCGTATGAACTATGCTCTGCTCCGTGCACACAATGCCTGGGTTTAATCAATTCCTGCATCTCCACCTTGAAGGACCTACTACTGTTCCCGTTCCCACATTCGACGTCTAAGACTTGTCCCCATCCTCTGCCACAATCCGTTCACCGCTTCGTCCTCGTCCTGCGGACATACCTTCATCACCGTCCCTAGCTGCACCTTACCAAGCGGCTCCTTCACCGTTACCATCCCTACCCGTCTAGCCCTCAATTGTTGTAAGCATCCTCAGGACGCACAAGACGCTATCTTGCTGTGACCTTTTCTTTCTAGCTAAACGCTGATGCGCAGTTGGCTCTGCTATTGTACTGTGTTTCAAACACAATAACAAACACTCAAGTTCGACAGATTGCAACCCAAGCTTGACAACGGACAGCTTGGCGTCCGCCCCTCTTGCATCTCATGCATTTTTGCACACAGCCTTCACGTCAGTTCCTCCTCAACCACATGCAACCTCGTCTACATCAGTTTTAGCAGTATGTTTGTGCTACCATCCGCACGTACTACAAACAACTACACACCCGTTCCCGTACATCCACCTCACCAATCTCTCCAGCCGCATCCTGGTTACCACTTCAAGATCCTTCATCCAAGACCACAGGCGTAGCACTAGTTTCCGTGTCCTTCTCTAAACGACATTCCCGTATGTCTCTTGTTCCTCAACACAACGATCTTCATCAGGATTCCGCTTCATCCGCCTCCCATGTGGGGACGATACAATCACGATCCTCGCCTCCCTGTTAGGACCTTATACTCACAATTTCAGCTTTATGAAACAATACCTTCACCCTTTTACAAACTGTCTAGCATTCAACAACCAGTGTCTCTTCTTCCTCTGGAAATTCATTCCTTTCGATCCTCGTCCGACACCAACCAGCTGCCTTCTTGATTTAGCTTCGAAACTGTGTTACACATTCTCAGTTTACCACGGTCCGTCCTGCGGACAGTGTCTGCTCCTCACATCTGCTGCGAGTTCGCCGCGCCATGCACTCGCCATGCACATTCTCACTTTCCACATCCGGACGGTATCCACTCTTCACGTCTTCTGATCATAAGGACACTCATCATCCGCTGGCCCACTTCACACACTTTTCCAGAGACCGTCCTACTGACGGTGTCCGCTCCTCAAGTTTCCTAAAGAACTTAAGACGACACGCGCCATCCGCCTGTCTGCTTCACACTTGGGAGCACCATCATTCCCAACAAGGTAGGCGATTCGGAACTTTATCTGATTTCCTATCTTGTACCCCACGGTGTTAAGGCCCCTGTTTGCGGTTCCTTCTTCTGCTTCTTTAACCAATAATAATAAATATTACATTTTACCGCACTGCCCAACCTGACTCAAGGATTTTTTCCTTCCGAAACAACGGATCACTCCTTGGTCCGCATATCGTTTCAGCTATCAGTGACATTGGTTTGGGACTCAGGGTTGTCTTTGCTAGGGACTAGTTCCCGGGGACGCCGGCTTGTACGAGAGGGGACAGCGAACCTAGCCCACCTCCGGGTTATAAAGTCTGCTATAAAAATAAGTAATGTCAGGAGGAAGTTAATAAAGCATACGCAGTATGCGAGGAGTACCTTACTTGGATGATTCCACAACCGGCATTTACCGTTTGCCCTGCCATCGTGCGGCAGATTTTGGCCCTACGACGAATAGCTGCGTTTGTCGCCAGATGACGAAACTGGTATTGAGCGACAATATTTAAAGTTACGTTTTGTGAAGTTTAATGTAATTATTATTTTTACTCCAAAAATGGTGTATTATAGTTTATCCTGTTTTGTATAAGATTCGGATCTTGTAAAATCTAGCCAATCCCAAACAGTCAAGTAATGCTACTTTGCGCCATGGTTTGAGCACTCGTTTTGGCCAATTCGACTGAAAACAACAATGGCGTCATTGTAACGGCGGACGCTACGATGGCTTAGGTGCTTGTAACGCCCCCGGTTTCCCTGG
>JAHWFP010208216.1:0-39477 GCA_023313725.1 Lithobius niger | reverse complement strand
AACGTGGTATCATTCCGTCAGTTTTCTGCAAACATACTGTGGAACAAGCTATAGACCAAGTGTGATTCCTCAAAAGATATAAAAAGGTTGTGCTGGTGGTGAAAAACCATAGATAATGGAATGAACATTGGTGTTCAAACCAGGGTTTATGTTGCCTTCACTCTATACGTATTGAAATAAATTTAATAGAAATCTTCGGTAATGGAATCTTAACAAGCCTAAAAATGATGTTTCCACGTACGGTAATTAATTTGGTTCAGTGCTCCATACCAGATAATATTGGTACAGACAATGCTCCACACTTTCGTCTTCATGCTTGTCCAGACATGAATGGGCAAAGCCCCTTCGCACTGAAGTCAAGTCTTGCTTTCACTAGCTGTGCAACAGTTCTGAGGTTAATTCTGTGTCTTACCACTGAATATTCAATTAGGTGTTAGTATTTATTATTTTGGGGTCAACAGTGCGTTATTTTATTGGTTAACTGAATGAGTAAGTTTAGAAAGACAGGCAGTTCACCTTCTGTGGTCAAATTAATTTAACAATTTGTTTATTCTGTCACTGAATGGGGCTAAAGACTTAACCAAAAAAAACATGTATGTAAGCTGGAGTTGATTATTAAATGGATGCCATTCTGCAAAATTGTGGCAAGCCACATAAACATATTCTTGAAATAACAAGCGTTAATGTTCTCTTGTCATTAAAAAATACAGTGTTGTAGTAGCATTACTGTTCAAGATTCTATATAAAAACAAACAGTAATGTGACTACAGCACTGTATTTTTTGATGAATAAGAACATAAACACTCATTATCTCAAAAATATGTTTATGTGGCTTGACACTTTTTTGCAGAATGGTGTCCAAATGTAATTAATTAGTATTAAGCTCCAATGCCAACCCCCCCCCCCCCCCCAATCAGAAAGCTGCAGAAATAGAAAAGAGATAAGGCAATTATCCGAACACCCATTCTTACAAAATATTCAGAAATTTGCCCTTGTTTGGAGACAGAATAAACATTGACTTTGCTGTATTTATGTTCCTGGATTCATTTCATGCAAAATTTTATTTTCAGTGGTCTTACATAATCAAGCGTAGTTGAGTAAAACTGAGTAAAGAAAGGTTTTCCTCTTTTATTTTGCATGTAGATTGGATTATGCAAATTTTCGAATATCCGCGCACCCTTCAGTCCTAATTAGTTCGCATAATCGAGGTTCTACTGTACTAAAAGAAAGTGGTAAAATAGAAGATGTTGAAGAAAAAGGACAGAAAAAGAAAGGCCGATAAGCCCAAAGTAATGAGTAATAACTAGAAGGTATCTGCAAACACATCTGAAGAAACACCATGAAAACGAAAAGTGATATCTTAAGAAAGCTACAAATGCAAATGTTGACCCAGAAAGTACAATTTTACCACAGTTCAAAAGGCAACGATCACTCTCGGTACGAAGATATAGCCTAGCACAATGCCTAGTAGTTTTCAAGAGCTTTCTTGACATTGTCTAGCCATTTTCAAAAGTCCTTACACAAGTCTCCTAGTAGCCTACTCTAAACAAGGCTGAAACGGGCCACATCCACATTGCTTCACATTCCTTGCAAAGGACAAAAAGTAGTCACCGTTGTTGCTAAGAAACATGGAATGAAAGATCCTGACATGAAACAGCAGGCTAACGCCCCATCAAAAACAAAACTATCTGATAGCATTAAACAAGTAAAGACCTACTTTGAAATAATTGACATTTCATGGTAGGCCCAGGAAGAAAAATTGTGTGGCGTTTAAGAAGTAATGGTTCTAAGCAGAGGTTTTCTGCTGTTTAATTCTCAAAGAAGTGTACGTCATGTTTGGCAAGGAGCATCCTAAAGTTAAAATTGGATTTAGCCTGTTTTGTGCGCGAGACGTTTGCTGGAATCCTTTACTTTAAAATACATGCTTTCACTGCCAACTACATTTGCTGCACTTATCTTGGACATCGTTTCTGAAGAAAAAAATAAAAAATGTACGTATGCTGTCGCAGTGCAAGAATTGTTTCGATAAATCTAAAAACTTTTATACCCTCTCCTACATGAGCATGCTTCTGCTAGTTTAACTTGGCACCAATGGGAGTTGGTAAACCAAAGAGCTATGAAAGAAGTTAAAAGAGGGAAGTCTCTAAGATTGTTACAATCTCCTGAATACACAACTGCCAATTTTTTTAAAGCACACCTTCATAAAACGAAAACAATACCAATACTTTGTTTGAGGACTAAAAGAATCAGGTGGACAAGAAACATGCAGTTCTTCAAGTAGATGTTGCTGAAAACGACACGATTTTAAGCATCAGTCAGAAATTGAGCGCTGGTCTAATCAGCAGGTAACAATCTTTACTGCTTATGTCTGGTCGTCTAGTGGCGGTAGAAGCTACGTCATCGTAACCCACGAAACACTCGTAACAAGTGTGCTGTATATGTACCTTTCTGGGTAAGTTCTTAGAAATAAAGAGACGTAACCTGGAAGAAGAGGAGCTCGATACTTTTAGTGATTGACCTGTAAACCAGTTTAAACAACGACATCTGTTTTGCACTGTGACCTTTGCACAAAATGAGTACGGGATGAATGTTGCATGGCACTTTTTTCGCCACTAACCATGGCAAAGGAGTGGTAGATGGCAACTGGATACTGTAAAGCATGCTGTGTGGAGGGCTTGCCTTACTGATAAGATTATAACTGACGCAGTTCAGTTTGCTGAAGTAGCCGCAGAGAAATGTGCCAAAATCAACGTTTATTTTATTCCAGCTGATACTAAGATGAGTATTGTTGTATTCTCGACACAAGTTGGGAGGGCATTTCAGCATTACCCAATACGAAAGCTACACATGTATTCAGACCAACAAAGCCGTTTGTTTTGGAATTTGGCCCATACACAACCTGCACTTGCTTAAGCCAGCACGACTTCGCAAAATAGGTTCTAACCGAAGAGTTTGCTAGAGTTATCGTCGTCATGCTGTTCGGAAAACGGCAAAGAAATCTTTGTCCGTGGGGGTGACTATATTCTGATTGAGTACTCGCGGAAAGCATTCCACAAAGATTGTAGAAACGAAATTTGGCTTCGTGGTCGTGAATAGAAGTAGCAAGAAGTTAGCCCCTGACTGGCAATGAAGTAACCACGGTAAACATATTGTTAACTCAAAAATTTTCAGCAGTTTATTTCTGCCTTGTTTACCTGACAAATGAAAACACAACACAATGAGATGATGCTCCACACATTCAATAAAAAAATTAAACAAATTTAGTTAACAATATGTTTACTGTGGTTCCTTCGTTGCCAGTCAGGGGCTAACTTCTTTTACTACTTCTTTCACTCCACAAAGAATTATGTGGGTGAAGTAAGGGTGAACGAGAAAACCGTCTAGCAGCAAATAAAACCGCAAATTGCCATTCAATTTCTTACTACTTTATCTTGCATTTAATGATTATTGCATTGTTTATTTAGTTGGCTTAGGCTAGGAAATTAAATAAAATATATTTCTAATTGCCATTTCGAAAATATGCACTCCCTGTACATTTTTGCTTCAGTTCCTGCAATATTTTCCTCTCCCTTGAGGTTTTTTCTGTCAAGATCCAGCCAGCTGCGTAACCCAACTACGGAACCCTCCATAAAAGCATTCAGGCGAGGTAGCCTGGCATCTCTTTTCCTCATGCTCTCGTCCAAGACGGTGCTTCGTTTTCTCTCCCGCTTCAGCTTGCCTTCGCCTTACAGACCGCAAGACCCGAAAGACCGAAATATCTGGTAAATCTTCACCTCATTCAGCATGGCTCACCCGAAAGACTCCAGATCTCCGTCTCTTCCGGCCAGTCCGCCGCCTGTTGACATTGATGTCGTTATCAGCCTGTCTCCTCCTCCACCATGATAATCGTCGTCCTCCTCTCTGCCACTGACATCGGCTTCCGTGTCTGCATTGCTCTTCCCGTACGGCCAAGTTCTTCCTTATCTTTCAACCGAAAGTGCCAAGACAATCGCGACGACGGCAAGCGTCTTCATGCCCGACGACTTTTCTCGTTATTTCCTTGCACCACTCATCTCACTCGTCGGCTTTTTGCCCCGAACGCCAACTGCTTTTGGTGACAGACTTGCTGAATTCAATGGTTCACTCCACTCAAGACTTCTATTATAAAGTCAAACCGTTGACCCTGGTCGCTCCATCTTCTTCCCACGGTACATCATACACTCATATGAATGGGTTTCCATCTCATCAGACGACGATTTGGATCGGGATAAGAAACATGCTGCCCCTCTCCATCCATCATTGCAGCTCTTTCGGACCTATGTCCTTCTCGACCTGCTGTCCCTCGCCAGCCAGTATTACAGCCCCATAGGGATGTTTTTAAACTCAGCGGCTTGCGACTCGCTTGCAAGCGGAAACGGCTTGCGACTCGCTTGCAAGCGGAAACTCTGCCTGTTTGTTATTTCAATGGGAAAGGGTTCCCCGCGGCCAAGCGACTCGCAAGCCGCTGACTTTTAAAACATCTCCTATTGCCTTACCTGCTGGCACCTACCTTGTTTGACAGCTCTGCTACCTTCAGCCAACTCTACCAACTCTGACCTTTAGTGAGCGCTTTTTGGACCTTCGTCATTCTCCACCTGCTGTCCCTCGCCTGCCAGCATCGCAGCCTCGTCCTCCATCCTTCGCTGTCTGCTGTCCCTCACCAACCTTCTTTGGCAGCTCTGCTAACCTTCGCCCGTCTGTGCCTGCTGTCCCTCGCCGACCATCGTTGCAGCTCTTCCTTCGACAGCCAGCATTGCAGCCTCATACCACTAAGCCTCAATCCCCCCTCCCTCATACTGCGTCCTTCGCTACATGCTGTCCCTCACCAACCACCCTTAGTAGCTCTGCTAACCTTCGTCTGTCACTGCCTGCTGTCTCTCGCCGACCATTGTTGCGGCTCTTCAGGAACTACGTCCCTTTCGACCTGCTGTCCTTTGCCAGGTCCCTTACCAACCTTCGTTTGCAGCTGTACTAACCTTCCTCCATTGCTGCTTGTCGTCCCTTGCTGACCACCAACGCAGCTCCTTCGGACCTTGTCTTTCGCTGCCAGCTATCCATCACCAGCCATCGTCCCTCGCCGCCGAGACTTGATCGTAGCACCTTTTTCATACTTTCATCCTTGTTGTCTGCAGTTGCTCGCCGATGCACTTTAGCAACTTCCAGACTGCCGCTCTTCGCAGCCCGCTGTCCCTCACTGAACACCGGTTACAGCTTCCTGACTTTCATCATGTCCATCTCTAGTTTAAACTGTGAGCTTTATTAATGGCTGTCCGTGAACAGCATGCCTTCCCCATAATATCTCAAGACGGTCGCATCGCTCCACCGTCTTTCAACCATATGAAACCCGTTGACGTTAGTTCACCAACAAGTCCAAGACTCCAGCTCCTTTTCTGACAGCAGCTCTGCCTCTTCATCCCGCCTGCTAGCCCTAACGAAGGAAAGTCTTCGAGGAACTTGTCTCCGCTTGCCAGCTTTCCTGCAGTGGATCCTAATGCTCCTCTGGATGGGACCTCTCGGTCATTTGGATTTCTTACAACCACCCTGTCCGCATGAAAGTCCTTGAATCGTCCATCAATTCAGCTTTCTGCTTCCCTCACGCCGAAATCGCTACCACAGACCAGTCTCTTGGGGTCGCTACCGCCGACCAGTCTCTTATGTATATTTTCATGGTGTAGTAGAAACCAAAATCAACCAGGCAATACTGGTATTTTGGAGTTCCTGACTCATGAATTTTCATTGACCAGTCGTTGAAAAATCCTGTAATTTTAAGGTTACAGAAGAGTACGAACACTAAAACTAAGAAGGAAACCATAACAATTGCAGTAAACAAATGATGGAGTTTTTACGGTGAAAAATTACAATATTTTCTGCCCTCACCTAGAAACGCATCGGTATGAGCAACATCGTAAATACGAGAGGCTACGGCAGGCGCCGTTATTCAAAACACAAAACGAAGATGTAGTTGGAGACGGAGAACGGACTGAAACTTAGTGCCCGAGGAAGACGGATGTGAAGCAGTTATCCACCAAACTTGCTAAAGCTGTCGAAAATTTGCAAGATATTGTGAGATAGTTTTTTAAAAGATCTAATATCTTAACTAGGTGAAGATGAGTGTGAATCAAGTTGGACAAAAAGTTTCAGAAAAAAGTAACAATTGCATGCCTAAATTCCAGCTCCTGGATTTCTTGGGTCTGTGGGCTTTTATAGCGTGCGCTGCACGTGGCGCGAGGTCTGGATGAAATTTTGCCACTTGCCTGCATCCGATTGTTTATATGCAAAGCTGACGCGGGAAGGCACAAGTGATTCGTTAGTTCTGTGCTCTGTCCTCCATCTGTCGAGAACAGGAAAATGGTGATCCACGTACTGCCACTTGTGACTGGCTGCTTTGTTAACACAAAACTCTGCACGTAGTTTAATAAATTGCACTTGTTTGCTCTAACGCAGCAACTACCAAGCTTCTCGTGCTATTGGATTGTGTGGCGTGCGCAACATTGTCGATTCAGATACTGTAGAATATTGTCAAGTGAGCATTGTGTTTCTCTAAGCTTTCGCAACAAACGGCCATAAACATAACACGCTTTGAATCTCACTGGTTATGAATACGACAACTAGCATGCAGCTGGGCTATCTGCTTTTTTACACCGCGCAAGCTCTCAAAGTCCACATAATGTTGTTTTTCTGAATGAACGCGCCCTAATATACATCCCTACAAAGTCGTTAATCTTGGTTGCATAAAGTGAAATACAGTACTATTCCGACATTTCACTTTACCTGCGGCCCGAGGAGCATTAGTCCTCAAATAAATTCCCCTTAGGTTTGAAAATGGCGGCCGATTTCTGTTTTATAGTATTTGTTGGCTGAATTGTTAAGAAATATATCGGTTTCAACGTATTTTTAGTGCCGAAAGCCATGGTAGCTTAAAAAAAATGTCTGATCAAAATTGGCCCCTATTTTGTGCTTTTTTTCAAAAGGGTGGCAGGTTTCAGTTTGACATTGTATGCTCTCCATCGCAGAATCCTCCTCACTGTGTTACAATAATGGGATCTTCCCCTATGCCTGCGGCGCATTTTTAGCTCATAAATGCAGTCATTTATGTAAATATTACGTCACTTCCGTCTCTATCCCACTTCCCCCTACCCTGCTTGAGATCGTCCACTCTTTTCCTTGCCGCTGGCGCGTGCAGTCGGAAAATCTTGAGCTAAGATCATTGCTATTGGGGAGTCTTTCTGCACGATCTTTTTCACAGTTGAACTGAAGAGCGCCATTTATTCCAAACAAGCAGTGTGGCTACGAGGCTACGCGATTTGGGTGAGTAATTTCTTAGAGGCTGGTTGGAAAGTATAAAAATAGCGGCATGGCGGCGGAAAGTTGTGAGAACTGAGAAAGTGACGGTCTGGTAGGCCGGCCCGGTTTGTCCGCACGTGGATGTAGTGGATTATTGAGAATGTTAAAGGTGGTTCAGTGCGGTTTTCTCAGGTTCGTAATGTTTAATTTGTGGTTTTCGTAGACAACAGTTTAGAATTGGAGTGGCGTTGTTGCATGGCGACTTGCATTTGGGAGTTCATGTGTGAAACCCATTGTCGGAGTCGTTACGACCGAACTGGCCGGAACCGCAGTTGGCGGACAGTGATGAGCGTTGTTGATGGTGATAGCGAGGAATGTGGATTTGTTGATTAATTTGCACATCGGTCAGTTTGCGTAAAAAATTTTTTTGAGCGATGCGGAACTCTGGGGCGTGCAGAGGCATCGGCTCGACCGAGCGCGAGTAAAATATTTTGTTGTATGCGTTGTTGGATTGTTTGCTCGGGACAGAAAAGTTTATAAGATTATGAGCACGTGGCGTGCTAGGAGTTTAAAGGGGCCATCGTGCAGACTGGGCGGCCATTGTTGGATATTGTTGATGGTGCGGGTCTAGAGTTGAGAAATAGGCGGCTGCTGATGGCGGTTTCGGCGGTACCGCTATAACTGGACGATGCTAAGGAGATTACCCCCAAATTGCCCGAGATGTTGGCGCAAGGAGTGATTGAACGGGTTAAGAACGGGAGCGTGGGTTTTGTGTCCCTGATTTTTTCAGTGGCAAAGCCGGACGGATCGCTCAGGATAATTTTGAACTTGAAGGGCTGGAACGAGTTTGTAGTGGTGCGAAAGTGCTACTTGGATACACTACCAAGGGTGGTAGAGTATTTACTGCCAGGGTGGTGGATGGCTATAGTCGATCTATCTCGGCGTATTATGCAGTGGCAATAAAGGACTTAGCGCAACGGTTGTTAATGTTTTCTTGGCAGGGTTGTTTATACTGCTTTTGTTTGTTGCCATTTGGTTTGGCTTCGGCCCCGGGTACTTTTATGAAACTTATGTCAGTAGTGAGGCGATTCTTGCGCCGGGCCAGTGTATTGATTTTTGTGTACCTGGATAATTTTGCGGTCCGTCCGCAGCCGGTATGCGGCATGATGTGCGGAGGGTATTGGAAACCTTGCGGAACTTAGGTTTTTTCTTGAATTACGGAAAGAGAGTTCTGGTACCGTCGCAGGCTTTGCAGTTTTTGGGTAAGACGTTATATCTGAGGTCGGCCCATTTTGTGCTACCGCCTGAGACGCAGGATCGTATGCGGCGACTGGTTGCGGTGTTGCAACAAAACCCGGTCACTATTGTTAAGGAGCTTCAAAGGTTGCTAGGCCTGGCGGAAAGTTTGTGTGCCGTGGAGGACGGCAAGTTGCACACGCATTGGTGGCAACTGGATCTGGTAACCTGGTGTCGTGCGGAGGTGCGCGGTGGAAGCCTATCGCGAGGGTCTTGCGAGGATTTGGACTGGTGGGCCGCATCTCTGGGTCGCCCGGTGGTAGCAAAAACCTGGGCCTCGATGGAGGCCGAACTGGTGGTGACGACGGATGCTTCGGACATAAGCTGAGGAGCGGCCACAGGGGGGTTCGCAGGCGCAGGGAAGGTGACTGTCAGGGGAAGCTGCTTTGCATGTCAATGCGAGCGAGTTATTAGCAATACTGAAAGCGCTAGACGTATTTGAGACTGGTCAGGGGACGGGTCGTGCGAATCCTTTCCGATAATGTGGTGACCATGTCTTATGTGAATCACCAAGGGGGGACTAGGTCCCAGGTGCTCAACGCTATGGTCTCTAGTCTGGAGCAACGTAGAAGCTGGATTGTTTGGTGCAGGCGGCAGTTGTGCCGGGGAATGTGACAGCGGGTGGTCTCTCGGAATTTCTGGGACAGGTTTGACTTCCGGTTGTGTACTGCGGTGTTTCGGAAGATTTGTTGGTGGTTTGGTACGCTGGACGTGGATGTGTTCGCGTCGGGAGACGACGGCCCAATTGCAACGATTTGGTTCGTGGGGCCGCTGCCCAGGGGCAGAATTCGTGGATGCGTTCAGTGTGGATTGGGGGCCGTTCTTTCTGTACCTTTTTCCCTCGTGTCCTTTAATCGGACGTTGCATGGACAAACTATTTTTTTTCGGAACTTTTTTGTCGCGGATGTAAATTTTTGTTTGAACACTGAAGGAAAAAAAAAGCCTCGATTTTTTTTACATTCTGATTACAGCATACTGATGCTAACGTGCTTTCAAGAACTTGATTTTTAGATAATTTAGAGCAAATTCAGAGAATAGTGGGTGTAAATGCAGGTAGACCTTTATTCGCACTACATTCATTCACATACTTAATGATACCCTTCAGTTAGGCACGGAAATAAAGATAAATTACAAACAAAAACGTCAAGTGTGCCGTAAAAAAGGGGTTATATGATTGAAGTTAACACTTTAGTTGTTAAGAGGTACACTGATAAAAATTAATGATTTTTAATTGAAATAATCAAATGTACAGTTGAGAATATTGCATCTGTTTAAGTGCTGTTGTGCTTTACGTTTTAAATATATGATTGGTAAAGCACAACAGCACTTTAACAGAAACAATTTTCTCAACTGTACTTTTGCTTATTTCAATTAAAAAGCATCAAATTTTTATCCGTGTACCTTTTAACAAGTAAAGTGTTAACTTCAATCACGTAACCCCTTTTTTTACGGCACACTTGACGTTTTTGTTTGTAATCCGTGTATACCTCTTTTATATCTATGGCGTCGCACAACAAAGGGTTATACATGCCGTCGATTGTTGCTGGCCACTATGAAACAATTCAACTCGCTCTGATAGCCTGCATTTACGAAATACGCCATTCTATCGTTTGTAGCTGCCAATTTCGAGGCCGGACTTAGTTTAGTTTGGTTTAAATCTATATATGTTTAGCTGAAACACAGATTCTTTCATTTTGCCCTTTAACAATCAACTTTTTAGCAAAGACATAACACGTGCACGAAGAATGGATCTGGATTTTGCTGAGTGGCATTGTTCCCTAATTACAATGGCTTAAACAATGTAAAACAGTCGAAATGATCGTTCAGGGACCCGTAACTCCGGAATGGATGGACCAATCGAAAAAGTGGTCCCTCTGAGGATGAAGCCCAGGGAAATTTCTGGCTAAGATCATGTTTCAGATGTAGGTAGGTGCACCGTGTCACAAGAACAAGAACAACAACAACAAGAAGTGAACACTTTTCAAATTTACGTGTGGCTCCGTACGTTTACTCTTGCATGGAATAAAGTTGGGAAAAGTTGCTATCTACTATTTGGCCAAGTTTGGTCGAAATATATTGAATAGAAACGTAGAAATTAATAGTTCTAGGTTTGCTGGAAAGAAGACTTCATTCATATCCGTGTATGATACTCCCTCTCCCCTTGATTCAAACAGTTATTGGCAGCAAAAGTACGATTTATTTTACTGATAACTTGTGGGGGGAGGGGCAAGAGTAACTGAAAGAGATTAAAAACTAGCTGCTACGTTTGCAGGAACCACTTTGCCTTCATGTCAATACTATGCCGAAAATAAATCGTTCTATAGCCTACAAATCTTCGTACAACTTCGATACTAATCTCCATCTCGCCCCGATAAAATCTCTTCATACCTCCTCTATACAGATCTCCACCTCACCGCAATACTAATCGCTCCATACAACCTCGATACAAATCTGCATCTCTATACAAATGTCTGATACAACCTCGGTACCTTGATACAAATCCTCGTGCAACCTCGATACAGATCTCTCCATACAGCCTCGAAACAAATTTCTCCATGTAACCTCGGTACAAATCTCTTCATACAGCCTCGATACAAATTTCTCCATGCAACCTCGATACAAATTTATCCACACAACCTCGATGCAATTCTCTCCAAACAACCTCGTTCCAAATACAACTGCAATGCCAATTTCTCCGTATAACGTTGAAACAAATTCCAAATCTTCCTTTTTAACGATGTTTCTAGTTGCCGTGAAAATGTACATTACTTTTTTTAAAGCATTTCTCTTCTCAAAATGCTGTTTAATCTAGAGAAAATAAATCGAAGATCTCCTTCCGCGTCGCAACCCACTGCGCAGGTAGGAGGTACTGAGCAGTTTCCTAGTATATAAACGGAGCGGCATTGCTCACCTTTTCTTCTCTACATCACTCCAGGCGATTCCCGGTTACCCGGACCTTGGTTCCTGGTTCCCGATTTCCGTCCCGATTACCATCTTACCGCGGACGAAGGGTACGCCTAAGGGTACGCCTTCCCGATCCGCTTCTCCGGTTCCCCTGGACCAACTGGTCCCGGGCAACGTTGAGATTTTAGAACTCGCAGCGGATCACAATCCACTCGATCCCCGGTTACCAGTTGGGAATCCGTTCCTGTCTGAACTCTTGATTCCCCTCAACCGTGTGACACGACGACTTTGCTTCCGGTTCTTCCCTGTGGCCAGCCCAGGACCTACGATCCCTCAGCGAGGAACCTGCTCACATGAAGGAACGTTACGTCAGACTTAAACTTCAAGCTAGTGCTCGGACGACAGCTACTAAATTGGCGTCGTCCTTTCCAACACGGTTGCCTTCTGTGGACATGCGCTCACGTTCATCTCAAAGCACACGATCCGCCCCTCTACATGCTGGCGGTCCGTTATTCTTTTTCAGCCCGCAGGTTCAGAGTCTCATGGATTCAACACTCCGAACGGTAAGTACCCGGTTTCCAAGTACACTTCGGCTTGGGTAGTTACGTCCCGATACAACACCGTTCCGACGATGCCGGTCTTTTACAGGCACAAGATGTTCCTCCACTTCCACCGGTTCCCCTCAACACGGTTCCCGGTCCCAAGCCATGAGTTTCCAAGAAGATAACTTTCACAATTCCTATTTCCCGGACCCATCCTTAGCGGATCACGGTCTCTCAAGAGATCCCTCTACCTGCGTTATTTAAAGCAGTCAAGGGAATCATCCCCGATTGCTTCTTCTACATACCCAGCACAACTCCCGATACCTCCTTTATGGATCAAGGCCTTCCTACAAGCTATGGATCGGTCTCCGTGACCAACTTCGTCACCGACTTCTCTTTGTTGGGACGATCAACTACGCTCCTTGCAACGCTTCTGGGGAACGGCGGTATCCTCCTCGGAAATGCTACACCACTCGGGTTAGACAAGGATCCTCCACCTCCTAAGACACGAAAATTTTTCTTTCAGTGAGGGCACCACTTACCTTCGCAATTCCGACACCCAGAATCGGAGTCCTTGACTGCTGACACCAACTCAGTTACAATTCGGTTCCATACCTACCACACCGGGCTGCGGTTCCCGTATTCAT
This sequence comes from Lithobius niger, assembly GCA_023313725.1. Taxonomy (NCBI): domain Eukaryota; kingdom Metazoa; phylum Arthropoda; class Chilopoda; order Lithobiomorpha; family Lithobiidae; genus Lithobius; species Lithobius niger. The sequence continues at coordinate 26,786 of JAHWFP010208216.1, read as the reverse complement.
CCTACGCGATGATGACCGCCTCCTCCGCCTTGGCCCCGTGCTACCTCTCAGGTAGACGTCCTAAGTACAGCCAACACTCTTTACGAATGCCTCTACGATCCACCAAGTGACATGCGGTAGTTAGGGTTTCTCATCAATCGGGTCTTCAGCAAAAGCTGGTTTGCTACCCACCATGCCATGAATTGGTTTGCCAGCACACTTTTTTCCCAACGCTTCTATTAAGAGAAGTTGTTCTTAATACATCCCGCAAGCCTCGTCCTAATAGGAATCTATCCTTTCACAGCCAGCGGCCTGCGGTTGCCTCCCGCCCCGATTCCCCCAAAGAAGACTGGGGAACCGCAAGGCAACTAGCAGCACCCGCGGTTCCCGTCCTACGGTCCTCATCACCCTTTCCTTCACGGTCCCAGGGTTGAGGTCGTGCACGGTCCCTGGGATGATCATTCGCCCCTGATAGACGGCGTCAACAATCACCTTCCCGTTCCCGTCCTAAGGAACCACAATTCTTTCTGACGCCGCACCTGAGTGGGGGGGGGGGGATGCCTTTGTTTTTATGCCAAAGCTTGGCAATGGCGACCTCCGAACCGGTGATCCTCTCTATAATTTTAGACAGTTTCAAGCTAAACTTTAGGTTCCCTCTATACTACAAAAAAGTCCGCTGTGGAAATCAATGACACCAGCACCTGCCCCTCTACGAGCCAGTATACTTGTTTTACTTCAGAAAGCTGCACTTCGGTCCTCGACTCGTCACCCGTGCTCAGCCCCAGCTTTTACAGCAGACAATTTTTCTTTGTAACATGAAATCGGGCGACTCAGGCCTGCTTTTCAACCTTCGGCCACTCAAGCAGTTCATTCCAAACCCGCAAAAACTCACACCAACCAGGCATCCTAATCCTTGCTTTTCTCGACGATTACCCCCTGCCCCACCCCGGTTCATCTGCCTTCACCGGCAACCTTCACATCATCGTGTCTCTTTTGCCTCACTTGGCCTAGGCATCAACTTTGGAAGTATTCTTCGATCTCAACCAATCGTCAGTCATACCGTTCCCAGAGAGGATCGAGAACTACCTCTCAGTCTTCGGGTCCTTTCTCCAACAACCTCGTCACACCTTCCGGGACCTTGCCTCTTGTCATTGGGATCATCGATTCCCTCGCAGATTTGGCCCCATACAACAGATGGATGGCCAGGCTACTTCACCGTTACCGATTGGCTCAATAAGGGCAACCCACAGCAAGCCATGCTCCTCCCTCCTCGACCGATCGATCCCTCCTTCCCGTCCGACACAATGAACTGATGGATGGACATCGCAAACCTTACCGCCCCTCCACTAACCGATTTCTCAAGTCCACCTTTTCACAGATGCATCTCAAATAGGATGAGGAGCCCATATAGGCAATATGGCTGCGTCTGGCACTTGGGAGATCGGAACGTCTGATCACATCAATCTCCTGATATTACATGCTGTTCTCAACGGCTTATGACACTTTCAACACCATGTCACGGGCCGCATGATCTAAGATCCACATCTACAACGCTACCGTTGCATACCTACGGAAAAAGGAGGGACACGGTCCCTATTCCTTCATCACCTAGCTTCCGATATCTTTCAGATATGCATCCAGTCCACATCTGCCTGCTCCCGCTCCACATTTCCAGCAACTTAAACGCGATAGCTGATTCTCTGTCACGACGAACACCACCGTCCAGCGAATGGATGCTTCATTCAACAATTTGCACCAGCCTCTTCGCCCTTTAGGGTCGCCCAATGTTAGATCTTTTCGCCACAAAGCTCAATGCCAGACTTCCCCTTTTCGTCAGTCCACTCCCCGAGCCTGCGCCGCGGACGTTCTCACCCTGGATTGGAATCACGTGTTCGCATACGCCTTCTCCCACGGCTTCTGCCATTAGTGCTTCACAAGATTGCCAACTCCCAAGATAGGTTCCTCCTCATTGCCCCAGATATTGGACGGTAGCAGCTTGGTTCCCACCACTCCTGGACCTACTCATCGATCTACTCCGATCATTGCCGTCACAACCGAACCCATTATCCCAAACCTAGAGATCAATCCTCCATCCGAACCTTCAACCACTCCGACTACACGGGTGGCTGCTATCGTCCAACTCCTTCGAGCAACAGGCATTTCTGAGAACGAGGCCGTCCGCATCGCTTCTCGTGTCGTCCGTACCTCTACCAACAAAATTTACGACAGCCACTAACGGCGCTGGCTTCATTGGTGTATGCAAGAACAAGTTGCAGGCCTTCCAGTTGTCCTACTTTTCCTACTCTTTTGGTGAATGTCCTACCTTTGTCCTACTTTTTAACAAATGTCCTACTTTTCCTACTTTTAAAAAGTTTAAAATGCATCACATGCTGAAGTTTGTAAAACTCAGTACAGATGCAGACCAAAATACAATTTGAACTAACAAATCTAAGCCAATCAGATTGTTACAAGAGGAGAATTACAGTTTTCAAGGTTTCTACTTCTTTTCCGAAAATGCAGTTTCATATATCTGCTGTGAATTCTTCGGTAATTTTCTGACGACACTCTTACAGAAAGAATTGAGTTACTTTGGTGCACATAGTCTATACACAAACTAAATGATCTTCTATTACAATGTCTTAGGCAATTTATAAAACCAGAAGTTCTAGAGAATGTCACAGGCAGTACTCCTTTGGCAATAAACGTAAGCGAAGAAAAAAATCTCTTGCTAAACGAAAAATGTAAATTGGTTCTGAAACAGAAAAGACACCACTTTTCAAAAAATTGGAGCGTCCTGGACCATTGACTGCATATAGCGTACATGGGTCGCAAAGAAAACCTAATCTCTGCAACAAGCACTTTCAGTGGATACTTGCAATGATGGGGGCATCCCTTGCGGCCACTTGAAACAGACAGGGGAATAGATGAATGAAAATGTTACCCAATTGATTCTGATGTTTCTGATGACTTGTAAAAGTTGAAAAACATAAGTTGACCTAATTACGAAGAATTGACTCTTGCAAGAGATGTAAAATGCAGCCTCACTTTAGCTCATAGAAATGCTGGTGTTGAACAAGGAATCTCGCTTAAAAATGCGCTGATGACATCAGGGTGCCTATCATTACACAAAAGCTCCATCAGACTGAGGACTGTAAAAGACTGTTTTAAAGAAAGATGGGCGGAAAAAAATCAGTGAGCCAATGCAACTATATGAGCAAGACAAGCGCGAGACTGTAACTTATTTGCACAGTATTATTGTTGCTCCTGTTGTCCTGCTTTTTTTCTGGAAAAGTCCTATTTTTCGAAAGTTCATTGAAAGGCCTGACCCTGTCTACCCCTATGCCAGAACTACTCCGGTTCCTGATAATGTTATTAAACGACGGTTTGCGAGGATCCACGATTCTCGTTTACCGGTCTGCCCTGAATGCGGTTTTTAAAGCGGCAGGTAATACGAACCTTCTTACCGACTATAGAATCTCTTCCCTGATCCATTCCTTCCAAGTGGATAGACCACGATTACGCGACAAAACCCTGACTGGGACCTATCCATTGTCCTCTCCGCCTTACTATCACCTCCCTATGAACCAACGAGTTCCTCCCAACTCAGCCATCTCACCAGGAAACTGTTCCTTGTAGGCCCTTGCACCTGTCTTCGGTACAGAGAACTTCAAGCACTTTCAGCCACGGACAGCGATTGTTTTTCCTTGACAACTACACTGGGGTCACTTTAACTTCGCATTCTACCTTCAGGGCAAATACACTTAGACCTGATAAAAGAACCTTACCATTCATCGTCCCTTCTCTATCCAACTTTTAGGCGATGAGCAAGAACGGGCCTTGTGTCCCGTACGTGCAAATCACTTTACCTCAAAGCTTCCAAGCCTCCTCTTCGAGGCCGAACTCAGCTTTTATACCTTTCACAATGAAACAGGCTTAACCTCAACCCGTATGATAGCTACTTGGCTCAAAACCGTAATCGCCCAAGCCTCTGACGCCCTTAATATTAATTGTGCAACAAAAGGTATTCAAATTACGGCTCCTGAATTTCGTGCCATTGCTGCCTCCTGGACACACCCCAGTAATATACCGATTACCAACATCTTGGAGGCAGCATCCTGGCGTAGTCCAACTGTCCTTACCTCTCACTACCTTCGGGATATGTCTCGTCCTGCTGACGGACTCTACCGCATTTGGGCCATTTGTTGCTGCCCAACGCGTACTCTACCCCTTGCACACTTTGATCTGTGTAGGGAACCGGTCGCTACCCGAGGGGGCTTGGTCAGATGGCACCCGCCGCTGTGACAAAGTCTGTGGAATGCTTTAAAAAAAGGTAATGTATATTTTCACGGCAACTAGAAACTCCAAAATACCAGTATTACCTGGTTGATGTTGGTTTCTATTGCCTATTGAAAATATACATTATCGGCTTCCCGCCCTCCTCCCCTCTTGTCGCCATCTGGGCACAATAGAGGTCTGAAAAGTGAGCAATGCCGTTCCGCTTCGGTTTATATACTAGGAGGCTGCGCAGTAACGCAGTGAGTAGCGACACGGAAGGATATCTTCGATTTATTTTCTCTAGATTAAACAGCATTTTGAGAAGAGAATGCCTTTAAAAAAGTAATGTAAATTTTCAATAGGCAATAGAAACCAAAATCAACCAGGTAATACTGGTATTTTGGAGTTTTAACCCTCAATTGGTGCTACCATAAGAGTTGTGATCCTTTGCTGCAACAGGTATGGGACGGAACACCAACCCTAACACTTTTGTTACCATTCGCTGCCATACCAGTTAGTGTGTATGAAAAAGAATGCTGGCTTTGGTGATTATTCGGGAGATGGGGCTCATTTGAATAGAGCCACGATGCTCCAATTCTTTAAGGAAGTTGTAAAAACTGATGTAAATGAAACTAGGGATGTGCCGATGTACCGATTACTGTCAAAACGGAATGCCGGTATTGACTGCCAATATAACACCAAGTAATGATTATTTTGCAATAAATGAAAGTGTGATACAGTTTCTGCTGCCGATGTACTGCAAGAAGAAAAAAAACTATTTAACGTAGCCTCATAAAAATGTAAAGAAAATTAAAAAATGTGTAGTACAAAGCTTTTTTTCCCCTGCAGCCATTTTCCCCAGACCTAACACACCAAAAAAGTGCACGCAGCCAAACATTTACTGCACAATTGTAAAGATGTAAAAATCTAAATATGTGAAAGTGTTGAAATTAATTAATCAACAGACGATCACTTGGATATATTAGGCCTAAAATACCAGCGAGCAGTTTTTCTTATCTATTTGCAAGCCACGTTTGTTTAAAAATGCAAGTTAAATGTTTTTTTTATAAATACCTTAAAAATGGGTGGAACTAATGACTTGTGATTTGCACCATTGGAAAGCTGGCGAAAAAAAGAGTTAAAATGGTGTATTTGAACGTCAAAATCGGTCAATATTTAGCAAAGTTATGGACATTTCCGTATATATCGAAAAAAGTGCGGCTTATATGTGATCCAGTACGGATGGATGTATCGGCACATCGAAGGTGGACATCGGCGGTACCGATATGTCGGAATTTCCTCCGATAACTGGCAATACCGATATGAATCCGATAATCGGCACATCCCTAAATGAAAGACATTAGAAAGAAGAAAACACTTTACCACAATACCGTGGAAAACAAAAGTCCACTTGAATTTTCGGTGAATAATACGATCACCATCTTCAGAAGAGTACATTAACAAAAAGTACTACGAACTACATTTCGAAGCTGTTCGAAAGCGTGTCCACAGGCAACCGGCAAACTGGAACGCGCTCCACCACTGATCTGTGCTGTACTTTACACATCTAGACCTAACTCGGCACCCCATTGCCTGTCAAATGTGGCGCTAAGTGCAGGGTGCACAATCCTTTCAATGTTAAAGGCAGGGTTGGCAATATATCGATGGTACCATTTTCCTTTGGAAATGCTGGATGGCCATTGACTCAAGGTCCCTCAGATGTGAATCTTGGAGGGAATTGGACTTTAGTAACACTATGGTTTCTTCCCAAGCTATCTGGTGCTGTTGTTGTTTGCCGTGACGTGCGATTCCATTTCTCATGTCTCCTTTCCGGGTGTCGTACTGGAGTTCTTGAATACGTTCCAGTAGCTGTCTACGAGTTTCTCCCACATACACAGCATCACATCTTCCACAAAGTACACAATATACCACTCCTTTCTGAAAATGCAGGCCAGAAGGTTCAGAAACAGGGGGCTGCACGGGATAAACTGTCACACAAGGTGGGGAGGGGTGGGGGGGGGGGAGGGGGGGGGGGTTTTCTTGTTTTTTTCCTGGTGGCATACGGGTGCACAACGGCCCCCTGTAAACCCCTTCCAGGCTGGGGGCCCAAAAGGGGGGGAGGTGGGGGAACGGTAGGACGGTGGGAGGAAGGAGGGGACTGAGGCTTCCTGCCTTTAGGAAGTTTTTTCAGGTTCAGTGAGTGCTAATAGTTATAAGTAAAATGGGAAAATCCATAATTTTTTACTCACAATCTCACTGACAGAATATTTTAGCAATATCCAGCGAATTTTCGACAGCTCTAAAGGAACTTGAGACAAAATTACTTCCTACTGCATCTACATCAGCTACATCAGCTCGTTGTGTTTGAAATTTGCCACTACTGTGGCCTCTGGTATTTGTTGGCATTGTTGCTCACACGAAATTTCAAAACACGACGAGCATAAGAGTTAGTAGTTTTGAAAAATAACTAACTTGGAAGTCTGATGGAAGTCTGAGGAAGACAGTAGGAAGGAATTAGGTCTCAAGTTCCTTTAGAGCTGTCGAAAATTCTCTGGATATTGCTAAAATATTCTGTCAGTGAGATCGTGTGTAAAAAAAAAAAAAAAATTATTGATTTTTCCGATGTTACTTAGCCATTTTGGTGTGTGCAGTTATGACAGCTGAGTAAGTTAAGTCATCTTGTTTTTTAAACCACGATTTCATAAAATCCAAAGCTGTAACAGTGATAGTATGTTACACAGTACGGTTAGGGCATTTCTGTCTGTAGGTCGCAGAAGGCTGTAGCCTAACATTTTAGACCCACAGTCCACACATTATTTTGAGGAATGTGCGAGATCGTTTAGTTAGGTGTGTATTAACTCAAAACTTGTTCTAGAAATCTTTTTTTCTTTTCAGATATTCCTCTGTCTCTTCGTTTCGAGTCTCTGATGAAGAATGGCGATTGGCAGAAGATAACCCAAAAACCAAAACCTATTGCTACTGCCAGGAAGTAAGAAATTAGTTTATCCATTGAGTGGTAACATTTTGTCTTTATAGCATACGCAAAATCTGATCTGGATGTCGGGCTAATATTTCAATACCAAATGAGGAAAGTCCTGTCATTTTCTGGGGTTGGGGATATGTAAAAGTTGTGCCAAAGTGTGAGGAGGGGAGTAAAGAGGGTAAAATTAGTGTGAATTCAATTGTGTTAATATGTTGTATAGTTGGAATTAACAAGTGTTTTGTAATTAAATGTCAATTGAAATGGGAATTTGCAATAACTTGTACTACAACAGGTGCTTAACGACTCATTACATAATATGGTAGTAAAACGCTAAATTAGGTAAAATTGCTATGCAAATGATTAGGGATGTGATACTCGAACTCTGCCTGTTGCTCGCATACATGAACTCTTAGTTTGCTAAAAATATGACTGGGTGAGATTTTTCCACCTTGATTTTTAGGGTCAAAATAAACTAATGTGAAATACAAATCTGTTAAATTTGTTTTGGTCACGGTTGGGAGGGTCTCGTAGCAGAAACTGGGCAATAGGGCTGCGTACGCTGCAGAAAGAAAGCGGTGTCTGCAGAATATCCATCTTGCTGCTACATCAGTAATTTAATAATCCTGCAGATAGCTTGAAGGGTTTCTGCCACCATTTAGTTTTGATTATAATTAAATGCTGATAATACTTTCATTCTTCTGTGTAGTTTCATTTTGCTTGCATAGGACACTTGATTAGTTTTATTGGCGTTGAGATCGTTTCTAGTGTCTCGGGACAGTTGTCCCGCCAGAAATATTACTTTGTGTGTTTCTTTTCTTTGAAGACCTCTGGCACTGCGCGAGTGAAGAGGATTGGTGAATTGGTTGTCATTCACACTACAGGGTCACTTGAATAAAACTTCACTGGGATGTATGCCACATTTTTGTTAAGGGCTAATTCGATTTTCGTTTGTTTAGGTTAGGTTAGGAAAGGACGTAGGTTAACTTAAAAAAGACGAAAGTTTAAATAGAAATCTGTTGGTGTTAACAAAAAATTGTGTGGTGTTAACAAAAAGTTGTACGACTGTTCCTAGTCTCATCACCACTAGGGTCATTTTGGTCCGTCATTTGACCCTTGCAACGATTGCAGTAAGGATTACACCAAAGAAGACATCAGAACTTCAACGCCAACCCTTTTTCTTACTCGCCAGTGCTGCTATAATAACCAGCCGTTCATCATCCCTTGCCTGCTTGCGTCCTAAGCTGCCTCGTCCACACGCATTTGGCCACGATAGCCTTTGTTGGACCACTCGTCACTGATTCGTTGCTAAACAACGGTCGCCTGCCGTTTGTCTCTCGACACCTTCCGTTCCTTTGGGTCCACCATTTTGTGCCGGTGACCAATTTAGCTGTTGCCCTAACTAACTGTTGCCACCGATCATGATTTAGTTAGGGCAAACCTGTGTGTGTCCTTCGGTGTCCTGTTTACAGGTGGCACTCCTCGTTCATCATCATTGGCTTTCTGCCATTTGCTACCATCACGTTCCGTCGCAGAAGGAGCTGCGCCGGTAGTTCTGCATGCCCGTACCTTTTAACACAAATAATCGAAACAAGTAGCTATGGAGCCCCTCTTCTGCTAAGTATCGGCACTTCGCGTTATGTTCCCTCACGGTAGGCTACGTCCTGCGACTCTCATTACCAGCCTAAGCACTTCGTAAAAACGACCCTACACTACGACACTTCCATCTCCCCTATGACCGAACCAGGGCATTCGCCTTGGCTGTTCTTTTGCTTTCAAAACCTCGATTAGGAATCCTTATTCGACCACGGCTGCAAGTCACGGCCGGCTGACGCAATCAAGTGTGAACCAGCTGTTCTGCCTTGTGCTGGACCTTCGTCGTTCGTCTCTTCACAACCGTCTGCACCCGCGTCGTCACTAATGCCTTACAGGGTCGGCCCATTTTGGCCTGCCTACTGAGCTCCTCGACTGCCTCTTTGTGTTTTGTCCACCTTCAACTGTACTGTTCCCCTTCACACCACAGCTGGTTTGTCATCCACGATTTTGCAATAACCATAGGAACAAGGTGTGCATCGTACACAAATGATCAAATTTAGGCTTCTGCTCCCTCACATCCTCTGGCACGGTCACATCTCCAACATCACTCAATGCTGTACAGAAACTTCTAGCCAGGATCGCTCCATCGCTTCTCAACACCGCGACTTCGACCCATTTCCTACGGAACACCCTTTTGGATATTTCTGTTTTGCGACCTGTCTCTTTGGTCTTGACGATTATCATTCATCTGCAGTAGCCAACCATTCGTTCTCCACTGATCTTCCCGGTCATCACGATCATTGTTCTATGGACGAACAAAATAAAAGGGGGGAGCAATCATGGCCGCCATTGAATTCCCCTCTGCTACTCAAATACTAGGACGGCTATTCTGACCGACAACCAGCACCATTACTTTCTTTAGTCTGCTCTGTCACCCTTCGAGTGGTGACCCATCGTTGGAATTACGCTCGTCGTCCCTTCGCTCGTGGGTCGTTTATTCCTCTCGATGGTTCGCCCCCAGATCACCCATTTTAGCGATCATCTTCCTATCCACCAGGGATTTCTTCTAATCCCGGCTTGTTCTGTGTTCATTTTGCTTTTCGCCTCCCGCGGACTGTCATTTTCCGGACAGGATTTTAGCGTCGACATGAACGCCTCCCCGGATCCCCCACATCGACCGAGTCCCAGACAATGCAGATGTCCCAAGTTTTCCCGTCTCGGCTGCCCACCTTGGCTCACACTCGGGTCGTCACAAGCACAGATCCTCCAATTACCACTCACAGCCCTGCGCCGGTTGCACCATTATAACACAGAAGGAATGAGCCTCGCTTGAGGTTTACCAGGAACGTCTAGAATTTGTTCAGCTCACAAAGCTCACAAACGCACCAAAAGTCTCCTCGCCCTAACTACGGGGAGTACTCCATCAACAGCTTCAAAGACTTCGTCTGTTCAAACCGACCCCTCGAACGGAGGATGTTTCAACGTCTGCTGGTTTGTCGTCCCGACGACCGCCATTTCCACAGCCAGCCTCACCATTGTTTCAGAGACCACTTTTCACCAAAGTAGACCATTGCTTCCACGCCCCAACCTACGGGTGGTTAGTTTTTTCTTACCCAAGCTGCCACTGCTGTTAAGCCGTGTTCATCTACGGCTGCTGTGTCTTATCTGCGGTCGGGTGCCCGCATCCATCACCTTCACCGGTCTTGCATCCCAAGTTCGTTTTCCTCAACAAGGTCATAGGGATCTCTGCCTAGCCTACCTCTGCCTCCGAATCATTGTTCTCTTCAGCCATGATCTCGCCCACGTGGACCTCACCATTACGACCGTTTGGGCTACGACCGCAGCCTCTCAATAGGGTCTGCTGGTCCCCGCACAGCAGGTACCACCCTCCCGTCTCATATGAATCTCCTTTATGCAACGAGCGCCAGCCCAGCATTCGACGCAACTCTCTTTCTCCAACACATCATCAAGCACACAGCTAACTGTTCTCGGTCGTTCCTGAGACCCGTCTTCTTCCTCGGCTACCACCAAGTCCACCCTACCATTTCAGCTCTGGAACCTGTAGGTTGGTCCCTTATTACACCACGATTTTTTCCCTCAGGAGGGACTTATTACTACGTCTCTTGCTTGAGCATATAAAAACATCAGATTTGGCTCGCCTCCACCACCGAATCGCCAAGCAGACGTCCGGATTATACTCTAGGGGAAGATCACATCTGAGGAAGATAATGCTTAAAAGGCAGGTAATGTATATTTTAGTTTAGGCAATAGAAACAAAAATCAATCAGGCCCTGGTATTTAATATTTTTTAACAATTTATTTTTCTTTATATTTTAGATTTAATTAAATGTTTTATTTTTTTTATACATTAAGTAGAATTCAGCTATTTGTTTTATTTATGTATTAAATGAAATTTAAATACAACTTTAAGACAAAACTAAATTTAGTTAAAAAATTTAAACTGAATTTTGTTTTTGTCTTCACTGCTGTAGTGTTAAATCATTAAAGCCAAATGTATTAGTTACCAAACCGGAGTTAAAGGGCAGTAATGTGAAAAATAATTTGTAAAATTTCCCGTAATTTATATTCAATCATTTGATGCTACCTACTACAGACGATTTTGTTACGACAGAATGACAAGCTGAAATTGTGTGGTCAGTCTTAACTACATTTCTAAAACCGTTTGTTTAATGGAAATTCTTTTTGAGTGGTGTTTTTATCGTTCACACGCTGCTACGACAACTTGGAAGTACAATAATGTATTTTGATTATTATAATTGCGATCCTAAATAGTTTCTTCATACAAATAAAGGAACCTGCTAATGTAGAGACTGGTACATCGCTCATGAGGTGTCCGGTCCGCATTAGTTTCCTTGGAATCTTGGGCCTAGTTGGTGTTGCTTGCTTGGTTAGGAATGATTGGCATCCGGCATTGGTGTTCAGTTTGGTAAAATTCACAAAGGTTTTCTGTGCAATAAAATCGGCAGAGGTTTTAGTAAGATAGGCATCGGTTTTGCTAGATCGGGATTGGCTCGGAATACGTTCGGTGAGGGAAAAAAATCTGATCGTTATATGACCGGTACATCCTCTATTATAATCACTGCTTTTGCCGTTTTTTTTAATTGTGTGGGGAAAAAATCCAAAAAAGTTTTTAAAAAGTTCGCACAACACTGATACAGGGTACACAGAAGGAATTTTATTTTAACGAGCAGTTTATAAACGTTTCTTTCTAATAGACCCACTGGTTTGAGTAAAATTATTACTGGTTGCTTAATAATTGCAAATTTTAGATTTATTGTATTTCCACTTTGCTTTGCAGAAAAGCACGACTGGCTGCCTCAGGCAATGATGTTCACAAACACAGCAGAAAACTAAAGAAAAATGCAGCTGCAACCCTAACTGCAAGTAAGCAAATGATTTTGATTGTAGTTTTTAAACTTGTAAGCCCCTTTTTAAAGTAATGCAAATTATATTTGTCAATTTTATGTACTTCATAGCCGTTATTCGTGTTTTTACTAAGGCTACACCAATACTGCTTCTTAATTTTTTGTAAAAATCCTTTTTTTTTTTTTTTTCTTTTTAATGTCAAATATTTATTGAAATATAAATTCCAAAGTGTTTACTTAAGGTTTAAAGAGATGAATGTTTTTCTGAGCTAAATGTTGCAAATTGCAGGTGCTTTTCGGATTTTTATGTGAAAAAATTCAACGATACCAATACGATCCAGCATATTTATCAATTGCAACATTGTCTTAACACCTGTACCTATGTATAACAAAGGCTGTTGGCCTTACCAGATCAGAGTAGATTTTGGCATCCCGACATTTGCTAGGTCCTGTGAGAAACTGCAAGAAGTATTTTAAAGGGCAATTACATCCATTTTGACATGTATGTTTGACTTTTGGATCACTTACACAATAACTAACACCAGAATTGCGGTAAGAATATGTTACTTACGTCCGATATCACAATTTAATTACTGCATCACCAAAACACGACACGAAGGTCGCCATTGTTTTGCTGGAACGCGTAGAAATTAATGCCGACAGACTGATCTCTTCGATTTCGACTCGCAGCCGATTGAGATAGCTGTATTGAATCGAGGAGCTCAAGCGTCTTGACGGTCTTGGCTGGCCACTACACTGTCGGCTGGCTGAGGCCGCCAGACGCTTGAGCTCCTCACAGTCAATACAGCTATATCAATCGGCTGCGAGTCGAAATTGAAAAGTGACATCTGTCGGCATTAATTTCTCAGCGTTCCAGCAAAACAATGGCGATCTCCGTGTCGTGTTTTGGTGATGCAGTAATTAAATTGTTATAGCGGACGTAAGTAACGTATTCTTACCGCAATTCTTGTGTTTAGTTATTGTGTAAGTGATCCAAAAGTCAAACATGCATGTTAAAGTGGATGTAATTGCCCTTTAAAATACTTCTTGCAGTTTCTCACATGACCTAGCAAATGTCTGATATAATTCCCTTTAACGCTGTGAAAAAGCGACATCACAGTGCATGTGTCCGGCAATAAAATTACCAGTTGGTATTTTTGTATGGGACTAACCAAATATTGTTTTCATGTTCTATAGACATAATATTAACAATATCTAAATTTCTTACGCTTTTCTTTTTCAGAACTTAAGAAAAAGTTGACTGAAAACAAAAGACCAAGAGGCAGGGGTTCCGCTATTCTGAATCGCGAAACTCAATCAGAACGAATGAGGAAAAAGCAGATTGCTAATCTGTCAGTTGGTAAGTCCAGTATGTCGCCTGAATTAATTAATTTTTTGTTTTTTGTTTGTTGTTGGGGGTGTGTATGCGTGACTTCCTTAGTCCTGGCATTTCTAAAATAAAATTGTACTGTAACTGGATTGAGGCAAATGAAGGATTCACCTTATTGTACCAGCGAGATGTAAACCGAAGTAATGCACTTTTTAATAGGCCTGACAAAGACCGCATGAATTAAAACAGGATTCAAAACTGTTGAAAATTTGCAAAAAAATGCGACAGTTGTATTTTCGAGTTGAGATTGTGCGTTTTAGTATGGAAAATTCAAGTTCTGAAGTGAGCTCTCAAGGTTGGTCGAAGCACTTTGGTGTTTACATGTTGATTTTTGTATGAAGCAATATTTTTTTTTGGTTATGATTCTATTTTTCCATTCTTTCTTTGTGCAAACTCTCGATCAGCTTTTAGTGTCAGTCAGCTATAGCTGGTTCTAGTCATTTCAAACGCAAAGCTTCAAGAATGGGCTTAAACGAAAATTAAGTTGTATTCCATCCTTCATCCTTCAGCTTCAAGTTTGTTTGTCTCATAAATATTTAACTTCTAATTTAATCTAGTTTCTAAATGATGCTCCATACCCAACATTAACCCCAAAACTTAAAAGTGGCAGCTCCTTGTGTTACATAGCTTATTGATGCCTTACCCCCACTTTGACCCCCACTTTCTTTCTGGGCATAACGAGTCTGTTCTGCGCTATATTATTAGCTTATTCCATGAATAGCATGTTTAATTCGTGCCAATGTGTTATCATGCCGGGAGATCGCCATCCTCTGTGGTACAAGTATATGACCTGCGAGGTTCTACATCCTGTTCCGTGGAAGAAATTTCAAGATTTGAACCTAGTGACCGAAATCGAAGTGGCAGGATTAACAAACCAAAAGCGTTCCAACTTCCATAGATTCCTCTTGCTGCTCCAGGGTCAGTTCGTTGGACGCATGCCTTCGTAAAAAATTTGGGCCAAGTGATTACAATTTTTTTCCTATTGTATCTCCATCTGAGATATGTCTGGAACATTAATTTGAACTGTACGTTCGCTGTATTTTTGAGATGCCATTCTCAATTCAGAAAAAGCTTATTCTGGCGATAACTGTAGCGTTCTTAGTCCCGTAGTATTAGAGACAATTTTTGTGTAGTGTTTCGGCTGCTTTCGAAATACCTATTTCGGCTAATTAGTTTTTTATTGTGCATTGGAGAGTAAGCTGGAAAAGTCTGATGCGGAGCTCTGTCAGAAAAGTTCTCGCAGTATTACCTTTACCGGCGTTCGAACTGCTTGTGGCGATAACTCAGGTGTGGGGGGGAGAAAGCGTATACGAGGACTAGTTAAGCGATATACTTTGTTCCACATTATGTTTTCAGAAAACTGACTCTATGATGCCACGTTTTCTTCCACTACGAGTGCAAAAAATCCGTAAACATCCCATTCGTAAACTCCAAGAGTAACTTTGTTGAGTGTACAAGTGTGATTTCCACATGTTTTTACACTCTTAGTGCAAGGAAACGAGTCGTCAACCAGTCAGTTTTCTGAAAACATAATGTGGAACAAACTATAGTCCTATTATTCCCTCAGCTTGAGGATTGCTTGCTAATCATTAATGATTCGACAGTTCCAGATTTCTCGGTATGGACAATTTTATTGAGAAATAGTCCGTGAGCCCTGACCCAAAAAAATCACTTATTGGTACCACCTGAGGTGGTAAAGTCTAGTAATGATTATTTTAATCCTTTATGTGTGAGAGTCATATTCTGATAACGATAACCTATCTTATGGAGCAGCTTAATGGGTCAAAAGTGCGGTAAAAAATTACCAAATATTTGCCATTTTGACCTATCATTCGATAACTATTATTGCTACAAAAAAGTAGTCGAGATAAAAGTTGTTGCTAATAATTTAATCTGGAATGTGTGTCCTACACTCCAACCGAAGCGGAGCATTAGGCTCACCTTTTCTTCTCTAAGACGCACGTTGGTAATGTCTCTCCGAGTTTGGTTCCCGATTGCCGCTCTACGATTTCCGGTTACCTTCTGGTTCCCGGTTACCTGTATACGGTTCCCGGTTACCTCCAGCTAAGCTGTCGTGCCTAGGACGAAGGGTACTCCCCGGTTCCCTTGATGCAACCAACCTCCGAGGCTGTCGAAGTCTTAAAACTTACTGCGGATCATGAACCCCTCGATTCCCAGTTGCCTTTGGAGAATCCCTTTCTTTCAGAACCTTCGGTTCCCCTACAGCCACTTGATACGGGTACCTCTTCACCGGTTGCCTGCAGTCAACCTGCTCCTACTCGTGATCTACGTCCCCTCAGCGAGGAACTTGCTCATGCCAAAGAAGATTATGCAAGACTCAAACTTCAAGTCAAGACTCATAAGGCTGAAACTAAAAAGGCATCTTCTTCTCCCCGGCTCACACCGTTGGACCTATCCTCACGTTCCTCCCAGATCCTCATCCCCTTCTTCATCAGCTCATGGCTTGTCGCCTCCCCACACATTAGTCCCCTGAATTTTACGATTATACACACGTCATAAAAAAAGGGGAGGGGGAGGACACAACTGCACACCTATCCTGATATTACCTCCACCTCTTCGACCAACACTATGGTCTCGCCTACAGCACTATACCTGCTGACAGTGCTGCCATGTCTCACCGCTAGGCGCCTCTACAGTCATTCACCTCGTGATTCATATCGCCGTGCGCCAAACGGTTTTCGTGTCCTGTTCATCGTTCACTATGTCCGCCTCTTCTTCATCTGAAGATCCTGTTACCTGAAATTACACCAACCACAGAAGGGAATGTGCCCTCATCCAAGGCTTGTAATTGCCTAGGTTTTTCCGAAAATTCCACGACTCTACGACGTATCACTTCGATGATCATCCTCATTACGTGTGACGGACAGGAACGTAACTGGCGTATTTACGTCTCCATCTCGCCAAATCGATGGACTATCATTTGACGAAAGCAACATCAATCAAGACAGCAGATTCTACGCGCAGCTAAGCAATGAGAAGAATTAGGAGTTCCGAAGCAAGCCTAAGTACAAACTCCCAACTCCCATAAAAAACTCCCAACTCCCATAAAAAACTCCCAACTCCCAAACTCCCAACTCCCAACTCCCATCGTTTTTTCGGGTCCTCAGGACCAGCAGGCTTCATCATCCCGTAGGTCGCGTCCTACTCATCCTCGATCTTAGGATGATCCCCTCTAGGATGCTCTCCGCTTCTAGGGATCTCCCGGTTGAAGCTTCGCTCCCAGCCACCTTCATTCCGGCTTCAGGGGCAGCTGGGCGAAGGACCGATCCATCTTCTCCTCGGACAAGGATACATCCCCCTCCAAAAGTGCTACACCGCCGATCAGGATGCTTTTCTCTCCAGCGACCCTCGACAATCCGACAGCCGCTCAATCCACCATCAGCTATCTTCCCAGCACTGCTGTCCTCCTTTCCGTGTGAAACAACTAGAGGTACTTTTCACAAGGGCCAATTCAATACGCACAACATCCCGTACATTTTGCAAGCAACCTTCTCAAGTCAACCACACTTCCTGCCTGGTGATCGTGTGATATGATGAAGTACGCATTCCCGTATGTTTCCATCCCTGCCTTCACCGGCTACTACTGTTCCTCTCGGCTCCTCAGACGAACTCTCACCCGCTTTCCATCCGCCGGCCTCCGTTCGTTTGCCCGTCCCATTCCCTACATTTCGTCGACTCATTTACGATCCGGCCACTCCGCTTACACGGTGTCTCTCTTAAGCTTCTATTCAAGATACGTTGGAACACGGTCCCGCTCCTTCTGCTTCGCCTGTCTTCATTCACCTGTTCTGTGACGAATCATCATCCTCTCCAAACTTCGACTTCCATTACACTGTCTTAGGACGACAGTCTCCGGATTTTCTATTTCACAAAATTTCGGTCCCGGGAATTATTACCCCTGCCATCAACGTCAACAAGAACACCTAAGGACAGCGTCCTTAGACTCATCCTGTACCATCACCCACACTCACTTCCGCAGTGTCTCCTGCATGTCTGTCATTACGCCTCATTGTAGTCGGCATCCCCCGGACGAACCTAGTACTGACACACTGTAATCTCTCGATTTACTGGCGGACACACAGTTGGCTCCGTTCCTGACTTTTGTAGAAATGAAAAATGTCCACATGAACCAGTCCGCATAAAGGACAGGACAGACATTCAGTCAGCTTAGGATCTGTTCCCACTACATCGTGTCCTGATCCTCATCCTTTCACGCACCACATTATGGGCTGCTTTCAACACGCTTCATACCTATCTCAATTTCCTCCTCGTCTGACTTTACTTCTCGAAACAACTGGCGCTGCTGAATCACGTTTTCTTTGGATCAAACTTGGCCTTTCGTTCCTCTTCATGGCCGTTCCGTCCCACTGTCAACGTCTACAAACTTCTACTACCTCACCAACCATCCAGCGCTCTGTATTATGATCCGACAACATAATTGTGCTTCACCTTCGAAATGTGCTCTACCTTCTGTGTTTACCACAATCCACCTTATGGACACCGTCCGCTTCTCGCATCTGCCGCAGTTCACCCTGTCATGCGTTCACCTTTTCTCAGTCATCCGTCGGACACTATCCATTCTGCACGTCCACTGATCTACATGGCTATTCATCATCCACCTGCTCGCTTCTCATGCCTTCGTTCCCCGTCCTGTGGACGTTATCCAATCCTCAGTTCTTCCAGTACCATTTACAACACAATCCACTTGTCCGTCTCACACGTGGAAGCATCGTCTTCCCAGTAAGATAGGCAATTTCGGTATTTCTTTTCTGATTTCCTAGCTTGTACACCACGGTGTTAAGACCCCTGCATGCGGTTCCTTCTTTTGCTTCTGTAACCATTACTAGATTATGATAATTTACCGCACTGCCTGATCTCACTTAGGATATTACCCTTTCCGAAACAGCGGATCTTTCCTCAGCCCACAAATAGTTTCGGCTATTATTGAAAATGGTTCAGGGCTCAGCGTTGTCTTCGCCAGAGACTACTTCCCAGGGATGCTGGCTTGTACACGAGGGGACAGCGAACCTAGCCCTCCTCCGGGTTACAAAGTCCACTATAAAAACAGGTAATGCATATATTCGTCAGCTATAAAAAGACTAAAATTGCAGGGCCTGCACCTGCTTAATTTTAGTTTTTATTGCCTAACCGAAAATATATTACCTTAACTCCCACCCAGGCCTCCCCTCCATTGTCTAGGTTCTGGGTGAGGAGAAATAATGCCGTCGGACGGCTGCGCCGAGTATGTATAACCAGCCCAACCCTGCAAATGTGCAGTAGTGCAAGCCCGGCTGGGAAGCCAACTTTCAAGTTTCTAGGGAAATGAAATTTCAAAAGGAGGGAAGCACTATAAAAACAGGTAATGTATATTTTTCGGTTAAGCCATAACAACTAAAACTAAGCAGGTGCAGGCCTGCAATTTTAGTCTATTTAAAACAAAGGATCACTAATTCATTGGTACCATTAGAAAGCTTGTAGTTTCTACTGTAATAAGCTACTAAGAATGTTACTGTACAAAACAAAGTTAAAATGATAGTACATTATTTTTAGCAACTCGCAGCACCGGTCACAGGTTGCCCATGGACCAGTGCCTGTGCTTAAAACGTGTGGGGGGTCGAGACGTAAACTCTTTTGTCAGTTATCCGCAAAAAAAAGTGATTTTGTTTTAGTTCAGGAATGAAAGTGCGGTGATGTGATTTCATGAAATTGTTTTTAATTTTTTTTGCTAGATCATGTGATAATAGTGTGTCCTGAATATAAAATTTTAATGTTTTTAGCCTTGAAAAAGCAACGTCAGCGAAGCCTGTCAGGTTCCAGTGGTAGTTCTTCCAAGCCTGCTTCACCAGTTCCTTCTTTATCCTCACAGGATGCAAATTCCTTAAGTCAATTTGCAGGTAAGAGAGTCTAATAAATTAATAAGTTCAAGATGATTGTGGCCAGTCATTGGTTACTAACAGAAAATTTTGTTTACGTGATGACCGGGATAGTCAGAACGGTAATACGTTGTACACCGTTGTCTAAAACAATGGCTGTTGCAATAAGGAGCTTTCTTTCTTCCGTCTTGGTTTCCTTGAAACTTTCCCACTGTATGAAAAGGAAACTTTTTTGGTGTTCACAGTAGTAACTCCTCGAATAAGTAATACCAGGTGTGAATAAAGCATACATAGTATGCACTTTATTATGCATTTTACAAATTTTTTGTAATGCATTAATAAAATTCTAGTTTAAATTTAGTACACTTAGTTTCCTTGCATGATGGGAAAAGTTATTTTCTTGTTTCCGTATTTAGCGTTCATTGGTATTATCAAGAATTTATAGGGTTGGGGAGGAGAATTTGTAACTCTAAAAAGCCACTTGAAACTTCCTAGATCCATTCCAATTAGTTCCATCACAGTTTTAGAGGGTGCCACGTGTTTCATCTGGTAATTTTGCTCATTTTTCAGCCCAAAACTAAAGTAAACTAAATTACAACTAAGCTAAACTAAATAATAATTAAATACAAGCTAGTTTCATTTAGTTCAGTTTAATTTTAGGCTGAAAACTGAGTAGAAATTCCCACGAAACTCTTGGCGCCCTCTATAAACTCAGTCAGAACTAATAGGACTGGATCTAGGACATTTCAGTATGGGTCTCAGTCACAAATTCTCCTTCCCAACCCTATAAATTCTTGGTATTATGACTCAAAAAATATTGGTCAACTTCTTAGTCAACTGATACCACCTCTTTAAAGCTTCAGAACTTTCGTCGCGATTTCCTATCTAGGGCAGTGTCTCCTAAGAACCCACTCCCGCATCCCCGGAATTAGGGTGGGCTGAAAGAATTTTATAAATGTAATAGTGCAGAAAAGTTGCTTTGTAGCATCACTACCGCACAAAAAATGTCATTACTCTCGGGTCATGTCTTGTGGTGCCACAGGGGCCTTCAAGTTTAACATTGGAAGTCTAGCAGACAAGCGTACAATTTGATTTTAACATACGTCATTTGATAATGCAGAAGAAACCATACAATCGATGATGTAATTACAATTGTGGACATAATTTAACAAACACTGGGCCAAAATGACGTTAACTTAGTTTGGCCCATAACTAACTGCACACTATTCAACTAATAAAAATGTCCTTTGTTGTATCAACTATCTTACTGGAGTATAATTTTCTTCAAAAGTCCAATAATTAGCTAGGTAGATATTCGGTGATTTGCAGAGCAAAACGCCACAAACCGCACGTCGGCATCTCAAACGGTTCCCAAGTTTCGATATGTTACTCCGTAAAAAGTTTAAAAAAATTAAATTTATTCCTTGACCACCACGCTTCATTGTGGTGGTTAAGTAATAACATTAATTTATCCTTGTTATCCTTGACCACCACGCTTCAGTTGTACGCAGAATGTTTTCATCTAGCTTAACTTACATTTGCTGCTATGGAATCGATAGCTTCCTATACTCTCTCTTTCTCTTTCTCTTCTCCTCTCTTCTCTCTCGTGTGAATAGGTGGCACATTAGTTTCAAAAGTTATGCATACAGACTCGCATTAGCTCTGGATGAGAAGCTACTTTGGTGAGCTTTGTACTGGATGAATTGAATTCAAGATCTAAATGGCGCAAGCTGTTCGGGTCCATGATAATGAAATTCCTGCTTTAGAAAAGTGCTTGAAAAATGTAAAAAATTTGTAATTCCTGGAAATACCCTTGAAAGTTCTCATCACAGATATCGTGTTATTGTTTTTTAGGGATCGACCGAGTCCGGATATATCCGGATCCGGCGCTGGATAATGCAGTATCCGGCTAGATCTGGATCCGATAAATTTTTTTAACCGGATCTGACTGGATCCTACACAATCACCTTCATTTTTTTCTTTTCTCTTAATAAAATCAATAAGCGGTCTAGGAGTATAAAAAATTGTAGACGAATTGCATTATACTGTTAATTATTGTAGAAAAATATAGGCTATTTGGGACCACCGTATTATGTTTTTATAATTTAAAGAAATTGCAAAGTTCCACTACGTAAATGCTCTTACGAAAATATTCAACTTGCAGTACCCAGGAGACCTTGAAATAACATCTACGGGTTATTCTTCCATTACAGCATCGTTAACTGTTTCCAAAATTTTTTTTTTTTATGTTTTTAATGCAGTAGAAGCACTACTAAAGTTGTTCAATAATTACCATTGTTGTAGTATGTGACCGATACGCTTACCATTTAGCAACCTAAACACTAGCAGGAGTTTCACACATTTTGAATGGCCACCTACCTATTGAATCCGTTAAGTTTGTGGGAGTTATCTGCACCAAATAAATCGTTAAGTCCAAGGAAGAACGGTGATTACTGGAACATAATATGTTACAGTTGATTGCTGACTGTTAAAGACTTTATTATTATAACGTTGTTGGTCTTTGTTGAGTAGCGTTTCAGAACAACTTGAATCACCAGCTAGCTATCTTTGAATTGAACAGTGCAGTGCATGATGTACTTTTCCGTAAAAATAAAAGAAACAAATTTGTATTTAAACTTAATTGACACTTTTAAATTAAACTGAATCTTTTGTGTTAATAAATTATAAATTAAAAATATTTTATTTATATTTTTAGAAATAATATAAAAGAATATTTCTGGAAAGCAAAGGTCTTCAGGCACGTTTGCTTCACTAAGCATTAGGTGTAGCTCCTGGCAGCAACAATCCTATTTAACTATCTTTTTTTTATGCTTATATTGATTTTTTTTTATTATTAAACTGGATATGTTGTGCTATTAAATTATAAATATTAAATTCATATATTTTTACACATAAATTTGATATGATTTTATATAATGCATGTTCAAAAAATATACTGTTAGTCAAGAAATCCAATAAAATAAAACAAGCACACAAGTAAAAAAAAAAACAAAAAAAAACATTTGATGCTTTATTTCATAATTCCAGAGACTATAGAAAACAATATACCCAATGTATAAACAGTATATATTTTTTCTGATTTGCTTTTTTTTAATGTCAAATACATAAAAATGTAAGTAATTCCTTACGCTAGTCCGACTTTATTTTTAAATATCCATGTTGAACAGTTGTCTGCAGGATACACTAATTAAAATTAATAATTTTTTATGTAACCAAAATTTAATCATTTTAATGTGATATAAATGCATATAATTGCATTTCAAAATGAAACAATAGGCTAGGCTAATCAATTATGAGAAAATCCTTAATTTAGAAAAATCTTTTCTGATTGATTAACCTAATGAGTGCTTTGTTTGATTGTTTAAAAAAAAATTCCCAGAATTTAGCAACATTGCCAAACCAATCGAGTGCTGTAGCCTATAGGCACTTGTACTGTACTCTTAATAGCATAAGACTTCGAAGTGTTTAATGCAAGAAAGTAATGTAAAACAAAACGGAAATTAACACCATCTGTAACTTATAAGGGAAAAAATAAACAACTTTATTTCAACATTTTTTGTGAATTACCCGGTATCCGGCACCGGCCCGGATCCGGGACCTTGATCCGGAACTGATCCGACTCTAGTGTCAAATTATCCGGATCCGGTTCCGGTAAAATGCTATCCGGTCGATCCCTAATTGTTTTCTCCGCTGACTTCGGTATGCAGTTTGTGTTGAAACTTAAAACGTAGAAAAAATTCGTAAAATTTAATCTCGGCGCCAATGTTTTGCGATTGTAATTGCCAGCAAATAGCCACCTTCAAGGTAGTATCGAGGGATTTCTTTAAATTTCTTTAAAGTTGTTTTCGCGCACAAAATTCTTACTGAATCAATTTCCCACTGACATTTCCAGCAGAATAAGTTGCCTACAATTTAATGGACTTAAAATTCTTCAGAGCGGGGTTGCTGTCAGTGTGAAAAATGGGAAAATTTACTAATAGTGAAAAAAATGTGATAAGTGCGAAAAATAGTGGGGGTGTGTAAAAAAAATAAATGTGACAGTGTGAAAAATAAGTGTGGGGTGTGTAAAGACAAACACATCAATTCTAGTAAAAACGAATAAATTATTTGCTCGATATTTGTGCTGACGAAGGGCCTAAAGGACAAAAAAAAAAAATAATTCCCGGAAGAAATGTCCACTAAAACTTAAACTGCCCTCTCGGGGTTTGCTCACGCTACCGACTTGCAGCATCCCTTATTAATCAATATTTTGTTATGCATATCTAATTGAAACGTATTAGAGATCTGGAATTTTGGCACTAACTTAAGGATTATTAAAACTGAGTCATAAAAAGCTTCTAAATTTAACTGGAATTCAAATTTGAGATGGGGATCATAAAAATGCTACATTTTATTTTACTGTACGGCGACTCTAATTAGAGATATTAAATTATTTCAGGGTCGATGTCCGGCCTTGACCACAAGGACCAGTCCAGACGCTCTTCATTATTGTGTGATGCTTCTCGAAGACGACGAGGGGAAAGTGCATTTGACATCAATAACATCGTCATCCCTTATAGTATGGCAGCAGCCACTCGAGTGGAAAGGCTTCAGTACAAGGAGATCCTTACACCAAAGTAAGAATTCATTTTGGTAATTAACAATTGGGTAATAACGTGACTTTTCGAGCCAAATTTTTAAAATTGTGTACAAAAACGGAATTTTTTTGGCTCCAATTTGGCCTTTTACGGCTCATACATGCAATTCCCAATCGTGAATTTTGCTGGATGTTACGATGGTTTGTTTGGTTAGAAATTAGTTTTATCTGTGAATTATGGAGTAGGGACAGTCAAAAAAACTAAATTTGTGAATAAACGAGAATAAATTCTAGTTTGAATCCAAATCGTGTGTGTGAATTAATGGCATAATCGCCGATTTTTCAATGATGAAAGTAAAAGCCACCTAGAAGCTTGTTAACAAAAAAAGTTGATTTTAGTTTCATCCGATAATACTTCCCGTTAGTTTGGCAAATTATTATTTATATTTCTGCTTTATGCTCAAAAATCTTAAAATTCCAATTTAAGAAGCTTCATTAGCTTACCACCAGACGGCATGCTTCCTCATATTTCAGCAGATATTGCTACCAATCCCTTGAAATTGTTTGAACACCAGACCAAGATGGCCAGCTGTCTGCTGTGCTATGAAAATTATGGCTTCTCATACATTCGTAAATGCTCTCCTTATGTTAGGAAGTAGTTCGTCCATCAGAAGAAATCGAACGGTTCTTGCGTTGCAGATAAAATGAGTTCGCCACATACTTCAAGCCATAAATGCAAATTCTACCAAAGTGTCCAGTATCCAGTATGAGAAATTGTCTGATCAGAATGTAAAAATTGTCTGATGAAAAGCGTGTTTTTATAGCCGACGAAAATGTACATTACCTATTTTTATAGCAATTCCCTCCTTTTGAGCTATTATTCCCCTAGAAGCTTGAAAGTTGGTTCCCAGCCGGGCTTGTACTACTGCGCATGCGCAGGGATGGGCTGGCTTTAGTATATACTCGGCGCAGCCATCTGATAGCATCATTTCTCCTAGCGCGCTACGTTAACGTGATCGCCTTGAGCTACTCCATCCTCTTCTCTTCCGCCGGTCCTCTAGATCGGCCATCCTCGTCCGCCTCATCCACTTCCGCAGGATGTCTTCCAAGATTGTACCGGTTGAGGCTCCGCTCCCGGCCATCCCATCTGCAGTCCTTCGATCCGCAGGGCGGAGGGCTACTCCGTCCTCCCCTAGGACCAGGATATTTCCACCTCCTAAGGTGACACATCGTCGGCCCGGACTTGTCCCTAATCAACGGTCCTCAGCTGTTCGGCGTTATTATCCTCGTTTCCTTCGGAAGCAACCAGGGGTGCCTTTCGTATTTCGTAGAGGCTGATCCGCCTCAGGTTGCGTCCCGTACATCTCGCAGACACCGTCCTCCGGTCGTTCGTCCTCTTCACCTGTTGGCTCAACGATCCTCCATCAGCCTCCGTCCTTACCTTCACCAGCCTTTGCATCCTCTACTGCCCACGTCTGCAGGTGCTTCCATCCACGGGATGGCCCCTGCTAGACTTCACTCTTCTACTACGGACCTTCTGGATCCCCCAGTTGATGCCTCAATCCCGGCTACCTCTGCTCCGTCTTTAGGAGCGGACAGGCAGAGGACCAATCCATCCTCTCCACACAAAACTACTGTCCTCAGGGTCAGCTGGCCTCACCATCCTACGTATCACTGCTCATTGTCTCTGCACAGCCTTCTTGGATTGGACTACTTCGCCACCTGCTGTCGACTTCTGCCTTCCTTTTCCTCCAGCATTTAATGCTGTTGTTTAACCAAGAAATATGATGTCCCTCCATACAGCCACCATCTACGCATCCTACTGCGCAGCCCTACTTTCTCATTGAAAACGTTCCACGCTGTTCACTTTGCTCCCAGCTGTGCGCCATCCGCTGTGTCCTATACTATCTTCCGTTGACCATCCTCATGCCTCGTGCCAAAGGGACACCGAGGAATGGATCCTCATGCCGCACTCCTCACTTCGCATCCCCTCCGGTCCTTTCGGTTGCGAATGACATTGAGATTCTCGAACTTACTTTGGACCAGGATTCGTTGGAGTAGCCTCATCCGCCGTCCAATCCTCTTTCCGAATCATGTGCTCTGCTGCCTTGTGACACTGCAGCCACGTCCCCGATCCCCTGCAGTCAGTCTCCGCCAGGACGGGACCTGCGATCCCTTGCTGATAAACTATCTCGTACCAAGGAACGTTATGCTTGCCTTAAGCTTCATCTTAAAGCCCGGAAGGTTGCTGCCAAGCTGACCACCTCCGTGGGTCCGCAACTCTCTCATCTTGATTAATCCTCGCACTCGTTCCGTCCTTCGGTAACACAAGACGCTCCACGACTCAGCGGACCAATGATCCGCTTAATACGTCCCACTTGCATACCCTCATGGACTCGCCACCCTAAACTTTTAAAACTGAAGGCTACAGTTTACGATTACACTTCAGCCTGCCTTGCTTCGATTCCTAAGCGTCACAGCCTTCCCTCGACAATGCAGGACCTTCTTCCGCCCCGCACGAGTCTTACCGTCCTATCCCTTTTCAATAAGACTCGGTCCTCGGTCCTCCGTCCTATTCCGTCCTCCGTCCTATCCTTCACTACGGCTTCATCATAGGATGCTCAGATGCAGACAAGGGACATCTACAAGGTCTATGTCCTCGTCCCCTTCTTAATCAGTTCATGGCTTGTCGCCTCCCAAACATTACAATCCCCTGAATTTTACGATTATACACACGTCAAAAAAAAAA
>JAHWFP010208214.1:11405-62048 GCA_023313725.1 Lithobius niger | reverse complement strand
GGTTCCAAGATTGCCACTGACTGGCACGTATCAACATAGTGTGGATTTACCTCTGCCGATTTCTAAAGGAACGAATTATAAAGGTGTGAGGGTTCCAAGAGGCCCACAAGAGCATGAAAGACATCTAATTTTAATTTTCAGTCCTAATTTACGGATCTTGTTCACCCAAAAAGTAATACAGATAAATACGAGTGTGGTGAAATAACGTTCGAAAAGCCTAACTTAACTTTAACTTTATTTTTTTAATAGCTCCATTGCCAATGGCTGGGCGGCATACAAATAAAAAGCATTTCCATACCCATATACAAAAGACATAATAATAATCATAACTTTGAGGTGTATATAGTAAATGAATGAAATAAAGTAAAAATGAGTATCAAAATCTGGAAAAATACTGTAAGAATAAATAACATGTCCCAAAGGTAAATAAATTGAATGCAATAAGAATAAAAATTTGTAGGACATGCATTGAGGATTTATCATACAGAGAGAGTTTATCTAGAATTACTTCAAATTAGGTATGCCCCTGGCCGCACTGAAGAAACTACAAGATTATAAAACATAAAACGAATTTTTAAATTTTCGACAGACCTATTGCTGTCTTGGTCACAGTATAAAATGATAAAACGCATAATTTAGAACGCCAGTGAGTTGCACACAAACCAATGCACGATCCACCATTTGAAAAAAAAGCACAGGTACACTGCTTTTTTTTCAAAATGGCGGATCGTGCATTAGTTTGTGTGCAACTCATTGGCGTTTTAAATTGTGTGGTTCATCAGTTTGTACTGTGACCAAGATTGCAATAGGTCTGCCGAAAATTAAAATTCGTGTTATGTTTTATGATCTTGTGGTTTCTCCAGTGCCACCAGGGGCATACCTAATTTGATATCCTTGCAGCCACAAGTTAATTTTTATTGAATTACTTATCTTCAAAACTAACATACCTAAGTTTAGTTGCCTAAAGCTACATACATAACATACGTCGGGAATTTCACAAAAATTAAGTAATCCGTGTAGGGTAAATCTGTTGTGTGCATTTAAAAATAAAGAATGCGACAAAGTTGGAAAAAAATACACGCAAAATACTAACAGGGGAGTAATAAACGTCGACCGTATTTTTAAAAAGGTTGGAGACCTGCAAGAGGATATAGTTCGGCTGGGCTACAATCAACAATTGAAAACCTGCTCCACATAATTATATTGCATTGTGGTGATAACACAAACATCGTATACTTGCAATGAAAGAATTAGTATTAAAAAAAAAACGCTTAAGCGTATAAAATACGGATGTTTGTAAGCCTTAAAAAACGTAAAGCCCTAAAGGAACAGATATTAGAAAAGACATGTAAGCCATCAGCGTCACACTAATACGTGTAAAAGAATCTCCAGCGACCCAAAAAACAAGATGGAGCTTCTTTTACACGTATTAGTACGACGCTGATAGGGCTTACATGTCTTTTTCTAATATCTGTTCCTTTAGGGCTTTAAGTTTTTTAAGGCTTACATCCGTATTTTATACGCTTAAGCGTTTTTTACTACTAATATCCCTTATTTTTTTTCGTGTTCCAGCAAGACTAACACAGAAAAGAACACTGTAATCACCTTAAAATAACTGTTATAAGAGAGTCTTTTCCATGGCTGATTTGTTTTATGCTGCTAAGAATGACTTTTGCACCCAATTTCATGTTTTTAGCTTGATCTATAAGAATTTGTTGCCCAAACCCCTGCAAATTTCTGTTTTCTGCAAAATTTCTATAAAAATTTGTTACTCCACTTAATTATTTCTGCCTAGTGCTCTACAATAATAATTGCTCTGCTGATGAGAATACTGCAGTCGCATCAAAATCAAGTTCAAAAGGCCCTGTTCAGTGTTAATACCTACATTTTAAGCTATACAAATTGAAAATCGGTTCATTGGTTCAATCTCTAGGTAAGAGCAACATTTCTAGCCCATTTGGATTTCCGTGTCAAGATTATTGTAGTTACATTAAAATAGCATGAGAAAGACCCTAGGCCTTGTTCGTACCTACGTTTTAAGCTATAGAACTTGAAAATCTGTGCAGTGGTTCGATCTCCAGGTGAGGGTAAAGAGTCCCAACAGCAACATTAATGATTTTTGCCCAGTGCTCTACTATAATAATTGCTTTGCCGACGAGAATACTGCAGTCACATCAAAATCAAGTTCAAAAGGCCCTGTTCGGTGTTAATACCTACATTTTAAGCTATACAAATTGAAAATCGGTTCATTGGTTCAATCTCTAGGTGAGAGCAAACGTTTTAGCCCATTTGGCTTTCCGTGTCAAGAATATTATAGTTACATTAAAATAGCCTGCGAAAGGTCCTAGGCCTTTTCCATACCTACGTCTTAAGCTATAGAACTTGAAAATCGGTTCAGTGGTTCGGTCTCCAGGTTAGGGCAAAGAGTCCCAACAACAACAACAAGAACAATAACATCAACAAGAAATGGCCATACTGTGGACGCCGAACAGTTTGATTGTTGTCATTAAAATTTGTAAGGCAGTGAAAGAGTTACGAGACGATCCCAAATACCGAATTTCGTTAGTCTATGTCAATTCTGGGCGAGACTATAGGAGTTCAAAGTTTGACGTTTAACATGGAAGTTCATGCTGAGGCTGACATAAGGACCGCTACCGCGTCATACTCAGAACTCATAAAATATATTTATATTTAAGTGTAAATCTTTTATGAATTTCTGGTGATAACGTCTTTCCAACATGGCCATGTTGTTGGCTGCAGCAGTTGAGTTTCTGTTATTGTGAGTGTGTGGTGTTTGGGGTTTTTGAAAGCTATTCCATCACGCTCATCTTTGTCTGTATTCAGTTTCAGGTGAACAAGGTCCGTAAATTAGGACTGAAAATTAAAATTGCTTGTTTTTCGTGTTCTTGTACGATTCGTGCTAGCTGTCAGTGGGCATCATGGAACGGTTACTTCTCTTCTCTCACAAAGTAATTCTGAAATTTAATAAAAGTGGTACAGAAGCGACTAGGATTCTGCATCGTATTGTCACAGATTGACACAACTGCACGCATTTCACCAAACGATGCCGTAGACAGTGATGCCGGTAGCGTAAGAAGAATCACTCGCATTGTGCTTTGGTTCAAATTACTCCAATCATTAACTGAAATACTTGGCGTGCGTGATTTTAGATGTCATTTATGTGTCAAATCTTTTAGTTGCACACTGATTTTTGATTTTCCCTCTATACTGTACCACGTTATTTCTTGTCTTAGAGTTTCGCCGTATGGCTTGTTTTCCTCTTTCCTTTATATAATTTACAGCTATTTGTTTATTTATTTAACCCTTGATTAAGCCTTTGTATTTATTTGTCTACCCTCTCCATTGCCTCTGGCTGCAAGTATTCTCAGTCGAATGGAGCCCTGGTCACTACTGTGACCTTAATAACGGGTTCAGTGAGTCATCTTTATGCCAGTGGTGGAGTGGCCATAGCGATTAAGGCGCTATGCAAGTGATCTGGGAGCGAACTGGGTAGCCGGTTCGAATCCGGGTCATGCTACTCCGACGAAACGGAAGTGCATAAAGGTGGCCTGCTGTACCACGTTATTTCTAGTATGATTGTTGCTGTTTGGCTCGTTTTCCTTTTTCCTCAATAATGACCAGATTACTGTGCGAGTCATGTCTTATTAACTTTGATATTTGAGACACCAAAATCATGGAGCCCCTTGCCCTGTTTCGCTGATTTGAGAATTGACCTCACCACAAATATGTCATAAACTGCACATGGAAAATTTGAAATGTGCCAGAACATGAGGTTCAACCGTACTGATTGCTTCCTTTTGAGGTAGGGGTGGGGGGAGGATTATCCCTCCTGAATGTCAGTGGTGTCGCCGGCCACTTACGGTCCGTCATTTTCTTGTTGATTGTCACCATCTTGATGGTGTTCGTCGTCGTTTCCATATTCCACGGGACATAGCGCATCAATTGGGCAATAAGTCTCTCCTCCTGTCCGGGATTTTAAATTTTTTTTCAGGAAATACAGATGTATGATAAGATCTTGACTTGGGGGTTGGTTTGACATCTCTCTGTAATGTGTGGCGCAGTGACAACTCAGTCCACTGTACTGTGACTGAGGTTGGCGCTAATGATCTAGCAGTCGACCCCCCCCCATTACACCTCAACGGCCCCTCCCCCTCAACGGTTAATGTGCAGATGCCTTGACAGACTGGCACTACCAACGAAAATCTTCGTTTGTTTGCTTCGTGCCGCACAAATTAAACTGTTAAACGCAGACACATTATACAAATAAATAAATAAATACGGCGCTTAAATATTAAAGAGTACCGCAGGTCTAAGAGTCAGCCTTGGAAGGTACACTGACAAGTTTTCACGGTAAGGGTGTAGGGTTTCGTCAGTACGAGGCTGGTAAACATTCGACCCTCACTAGATTCTCTTTAACTTACCTCTGAAAGAGGGAAGTAACTTCCTCTTTAAGTCTCGGGAAGCTAAAAAAAAAAAATACAAGTTTCCACAAATTGCCGTAATAAATTATGTAAGACCCGTGATTTAAAAATTTAAATTACGCGTGGGGAGTGAAGTGCTTGATTCCTGCTTTGCTGTATTTTGAAGAGTTTGATTTCGGTTTGGTAACATGACAGCACGTTCACAGCAGATAGCGTTACCGGTTGTCATGAGTTACCTCGATCTACTCAGAACTTAGGTTTATTTGTAAAAAAGGGCACATTAATCTTAAAATATTACACTGTGAAGACGATGTGTACTGGCAGTATACATCAATGTGAACCTTCTCAGCCTCCACACGAACTGTACCTCCATGGTTAGATTGTATTGATGTTTTGGTTAAACCGTGTTATCAAGAGTGGGATAAAAGACGATTTATGAAGGTATCTAAACAAGGATGTAAGAAGGTTTTAAATTGCGTTACTTCATTATTTTAATATTGATTTTACAATGGTAAAACAGCAGTATAATAATAGTAGTTAACCGCGACAAAATCAAGGTACAGAAACCATGGACCCCACGGTTGGGTTATTTTGCCCCATGGTTAAACTGTAGTTTTATTTTGGTAAACCATGTTATTCAAAGGGTTTAAAGGGTTTCAAAGGGTTTAACGAGCGTTAAACACTCCTGGCATAACAATGATTATATGTTGGTAGACCAACCAAGGTATATCATGGGTGCATGTTTTCTTGCCTCATTTAATTTGGTGTTATGACTGTTGAATGATTTAATCATGGTGCAAAAACCATGGATACTGAGGTTGCGTGTTTTTCCTCCATACATAAACCCTATTTATATTTACATTAAATAACTGTATTAATAGAGGCCAACTATAGTTTATGTGTACACAATAACCATGAATTCATATGGTTTTATGTAGATGTTTCCATGATCTAATTATGGTTACTTACCATGGATTAATCAAGGTTAAGAAACCATCTGGTGGATTATGCTTTCTATCAGGATCGTGATGATTTAAAGTTTTTGAACGTTGGCAAAATCATAGTAATATTATGCTGCATAACGTCGTGCATAACGGACTGAGGATGAACCATGGTTAAAATCACTTTGGGTTAGTTAAACCATGGTTACCATGGTTTACAAAAAAAAATATGAAGGTTGAACCATGATAACACTGACCCAAGCTTGGGTACTTAGGTGCAACCATGTTAATACGTAAATTACCATGCTTAAACCATGATCCATTTTTGCTGGGGGTAATAATAATAATGATAATAAAGGTTTCTGCAAGAAAAGCAGAGGGTTTGGAAAGGGTCAGTATAAGAGACCGCTAACAACCAACCCAAAGTTTAAAAGAACACCAAGAAAAAAAAAAGATTAAAAAAAAAAACCAATCATTAACACCCTAAGGGAATCTGTAAACAATAACACACACGTAGAGCAGTTAATGAAAACGTAAAACTCAGGACGAGCCAAAAAGACTGAAAAGAAACATGTGTTAAGCATCCTACTGAATGCACCTACAGACTTGGCCGAGACAATGTGTGGTGCAGTGGCAACCCGGACCACTGCACTGTGACTGAGGTTGGCGCTAATGACCAAGTTGTCGACGCGCCATTAAGCCTCAATTCCCCCCCCCCCCCCGAGACAATCTTGGCACTCAATGAGTTTCAAACGGGAACTACTCTAACCCCCAAAGAATAATTTTTTACAATTCAAACGGTACTTGGGAATATTTAATTAAACGGGTGACCCCGTGTCTTAGTATGATTGCTCGGGTCGAAAAGAGGAAGAACTAGCGGTAGTTTATCGTGAACGATCAAGTAGGTTAGTTTGAGATCCGCCTTTAATCTGCGGAACTCGAGTGACTCATGGTTTAAAACTTTAAGTCGCTGAGCGTAGGTTAAGTTCCGCATGCCTGGTAATGACTTAATATACCGCCGCTGTACCGACCCGATCCGATCAATGTCCTTTAAGAAACCCGGTGACTAAACCTGACTCGCGTACCGAGTGTACTGAGAGTACACAATTTGTGTAGTGGTAGTGCACAAGCTGTGACGAGGATATGTACTGTCGCTGCACCGACTGTGTACTGCCAGTACACAACTCGTGGGGAGGCTGAGAAGGTACACATTCATGTGTATTCTCAGTACACATCGTCTTCAGAGTGTAAGGCCTCGTTTTTCTGCAAAATTACGACAATGAATACTCCTGTTTTTTCTGTCTACAAAACGAGCGCTAAAGTTCGACTTAAACTGAAAAGAAGTCACCTGACTTTTCGACTTCAGTATTTATATAATCGAAACTTTACTCGTCACAGAATGGTCACCAACAAACAAACCATATATCTTGACATGTGTGTCAATTCTTTGGCTTTAATTTGAAACTTGGTACGTTGTTGCAAACGGGGAACCCCTACAATGCAAAAAGGGGAACCCTTACGATAAAAACGGGCGAGTGTGGCAATTCTTTGGCTTTAAATTGAAACTTGGTACGTTGTAGCCTTGAAAAGAAATTGAAATTGACACATTGTTCCCTCGCTTTATATGGTTATCGCTTTATCTCTCTCCGCCTCCACAAAAAAGGGAAACTTCCGTCCTACTCGACTCGCAGATTTCTAATTCAAAAATTTAGAAAAAAAAACCGTAGCAAAGTGACAATAAAAAGATGCAGGTGACTAAAATTTGTAATTGAGTCCGTTTATTTAAGTAAAGTAAGGATTAGCGTTGGTATCTTGTGTTGTTAAATCTTAACTTTGACAGACAACTCATACCTCCGTCATAAGTGAATGTTTTTGTGGATTACCAACTAAAATTTTATTCGTATTATTGGCTATAACACCACGAGTGCTTTTACGATATCAATTAGCAGTTGTACCCGGCTTCGCCCGGGGAATTGTTTCGCCCGTGGTTGTTTCCCAGTTTTTGCTCGGTGCTCCCTGAACTTTCACTGCAACAGTCAACGTTTCTTCCTGTAATACTCCCCCCCCCTTTTCCGCCAATCCTCTCCCTCCTCGTACCCCTCCCCCTTTAACCCCATCCTCTTCCTCTCCTCTCCGTTTCCCTCCCTTCCTCCTCTTTGCTACACGTAGTTGAATTTGGATGGTTATTTGAATGAATAATGCCCCTCCCACTTTTGCGAGATTTTGGCCAAATTGGTATGGTCTCCATTCCAAACAACCCCCCAAAAATTCTCTTTTAGATTCATTTAATGCGTAATCCTATGCTTAATGGTAACAGACTCACTCCCCCCACCACCCCCAGTCTTTCGCTGTGGATTGAGCGATGCGTACCATGTGAAAAATAACTGTGCATGACGTCATTTAAGACTTGCCGCCGAGATGACCACGGTGTTTGGTTAGCAGGATAATTTTTGCATCCTCCACCTTCCCAATCAAAAAGTGGGGCTGCCCCACACACGGCATTCCCCGTTCAGGCCCTCCTCCACACTCCCAGTTTATCCCTCAACTTCGATTGACGTATGTGTTGTATCCATGTATTCTATCTACAGTTCAGTGGTAGAATGCTCGCCTGCCACGCGTGTGGCCCGGGTTCGATATTGCCGGCCGATGCACCATTTTATACTATCAAGAGCTGGATTACGAACGGAATGATACAAGACTTATATATACAAATAGTGCTAGGGCTATTGATGTTTACAACAGGATTTAGATGTTAAAAAGACTCGCCTGCCACTGCCTAATGAGATTCTAATGAGTTATATAAATGGGATTATATATAATGGGATGAGCATAAATGAGATTTTGGGGGCACGCTGACTTAAATGGAGGTTTGTGGAGGAAAACGGGAGGAATAATTTCTAGTTTGATAGCTGGGAATGGAATAGCAGATTTGGAGTGGGGATGTCAAGGTATTGTTAACAGGACACTTTTATACATATTGTTGTAGGTATGATGAGTTCAGGGTTACAATACAACGAATACAATAGATTTTTTAAAAATACAATTCGATATTCTTTTGGTTTTGGAGGGAATACAAACTGAGAAACAGATCCGGATAGCGCAACGCTCTTTGGGAAGCAAAGTAAACTGACGAGTGACTTATCAATTCGTCATAAAAACTACACCAAAGAAATGCCGCAGATGTTCACAAAACAGCCACCAACACTGTCCAACTAATAATATTTTCAACACCAAGCAGCGGCAAGTGACGTCATATTGGCTACGAGATAGCATCTGGAGGGCATAGCTACAAGGGGCAGTAGATTAAAATGTAAAGGTAAACAACGGCATTTCTAGGTCAAGACAGTGCTTTGAGAGCGGATTTCTTAGGCTTAAAAAAAAACGTTGTTTTCTCCAACAACAAAAATTGCGCGTTATAGGCTTAATAAATCCAGTCTAATAGCATTGGCTTCAGTAAGACGACCTTCTTTTTCCCCTCCAGTGCCCCTTGAAGCTAACCCAGTTACTGGCTCCACCATAGAGTTAGATACAATAATACTACGTTATGTCACTGCTCTATAACGAATTGACGAGTTATCGAATTTCACAGTATGTTTTGCAGCGATGTGTTACTATTGACTTAGCATAACAGCCGTATAATTTACGGTAAAGTGCGTGTAGTTCTTCAACGCATTGAATGTACGGTTAAATGTGAATAATTTTACGGCTGAAATCTACACAAGTGGCGGCTACACATTTTTTCCCCTTTTACTTCCCGTTCTCTCAGGTTTAGTTGACTTGCGTTGATGAAGGTTCGTTATCCCCTGAGTACGTTATACCTCCTGAAAAAGCGGGCATTAACTTCAGACAATGCGGGTATGGGTCGCTCGTTGTTTCAGCTGAGGTGTATGGGGGAAAAAAGGTGGAGTGGCTTTGGAGGCATGAATCTTCGATGTGGCTAATGCACTCGGATTAACGAATAAGTATGTAAAGTCCTTACGGGGTTGCAAGAAGAGAAGAAAATCTCTGACGAGAGCACATGGCGAATGCGAGATCTCAAATTTGCACGTGCACATCCCCGTTTCGCCTTTGGCATGAATTAGAGATAGGGGAGGATTTGATTTTAAAATGTTAGCACAGCGCGAGTTGTCGAGGCTTTAAAAACGCCGGAAAGTATTAAAAAAAAAAGTTAAAACTGACGCAGAATTTCTTCTACCCAAAGCGTTGAAATTCTGATTGTGTAGCCTATCTTTCGCTTAACTTCTCTTCAACTGCACTGGTAATTGGCTTGTTGACTTGTTGCGTTTACCTGTATTGTACAGGATAATGAACTATTCTTACAAATATAAAATGCGCGCTTAAATCTTAGAAAACAAGCCTATTTCCATAGGTTTACCGTTATAAAACAAAAACTTGCTGACTGTTTCTGTATGCGTACACGGATAACAAAATCGCCTTTCAAATGTGAAATGTGTGCATAAATATAAGAAATAAACCTTTTCCCGTATGTTTACCGTTATAAAACGAAAACTTGTTGACTTTTTTTCTGTATAACAGGGATAATAAATGTCCTTTCAAATATATGAAGTCTACGCATAAATCTCAGAAAATAAGCCTATTTCCGTAGGTTTACAGTTATAAAACTAAAATTTGCTGACTGTTTTCCTGTATATGTACAGGGATAATAGAATATTAATAAACAAAAACGGAACGTTAAATGTTTAGAGTAAGGATCTGAAAGTCAAAACCTAGAAGGAACACGGACAAGCTTCGACAGTCAGGGTCTAGGTGTACAATTTTGTCAGTAAGAGGCTGGTAAGCATTAGACCCTTACTACCCGGTGGTTAGGTTAGTTCTAGTCTATTCGGACAGAACGTGTGTATGAACGGTTGTAGCAGGTTTTCTTTGTTCTTAGAATGTTGTTATGGAACTTTAATAACACAATTTTCTTGTGAAGTTTGGCCTTTTGTCTTTTGATGCTTTAGAATGTTTTATTATTTGTCGTAGATTTATGGTAGAGGATTACCATAATGCTCTCTGCTACGAATATGCTGGCATGTTACTAAATTGAAAAATAATTTTCAACGTAAAGCAAAGCAGGAAACGTATAACCATACTACCACTTGATCATCACATGGGTCATTGTAGGATGATTTCCAGTTTTTCGTGAAAATGTATTTATTGCTGACCACCGGGTAGTAAGGGTCTAATGCTTTCCAGCCTCCTACTGACAAAATTTTACACCTAGACCCTAACTGTCAAAGCTTGTCCGTGTTCCTTCTAGGTTTTGACTTTTAGATCCTTACTCTAAACATTTAACGTTCCGTTTTTGTTTATTAATTCGTGTTACTTTTAGAATTGCAGCTAACTGTAAAACAGTGCAGTTGACGGTCAAAGCTGAGAGTTTAACACAAGAGACCCTAAGCTGACCCTTACTAACCTGGCTAACACCAATGGTAACAATAGAAACAAATCCTTTAATCTTCTGTCTATGTCTTGCAGCTGGCGTTTGCTATTTGGCATTGTTGCATAATAACAATGTTTAAAACAATGTAAAACAATCAATCTGGTGGTTTAGAGCTCCGAAGCCCCTGAACCACTTGACCAATTAGAAAAGGCCTTATGGAAATGGCACATCTACAGAGCAATACCTGTAATATGAGCTAAGAACCAGCTTTATAGGACAAATGGTTTGACCTGTAGAGAGGACAGACGAAAGTATCCCCAGAACAACAACAAGCAGAACAAGAAGTTGTCTATTTGGCCCCTGTCTATATCTCCGGTTTGGCTGTACCGAATTTCAAAATTTTTGGACTGCAGACAGGCCTTGACTAGTCAAGGCTAGATTCCAAACTTGGTTTAAAGATGTTTAATTTTGACGGAGTTATAAGCTCTCAAAGTTGAGAGTTTAACACAGAGGTCTTAGGTCGACCCTTACTAACACTGGCTATCGCCAGTGTTAATATTTTCAAATATGATATGTGTGCAGAAATCTTAGAACATAAGCCTGTTTCCATAGGTTTAACGTTATAAAACGAAACGAACGATCTGGGAAAATGATTTCTGCATAGTCAACAACACCCTGAATCTGTTCGGAACAGCCGTACATGCCAAAAGATTAGTTTTAGGACTGCTTCCACAAATAATTGACTCAGTGATGTCCTACACCCTAATATCAGATAACGCAAACATAACCATTAGTCAGTCTTTTCCCGTATCCCTCTTCTAATAAAGGGGGAAATGATATTAAGATATCGATAACAATATCAGACAAGGTTATTTTAGTCTGACAGACGTAGAGACTCAACAAAAGAAGAAGACACATGCCAGCTGAAACAACGGTATTTGGTATTTTGCTGATTAAAATATGTTCTCTTTAACTGTAATAAAATTCTCCTAATGTGCACTGCACTGTGACTGAGCTTGGCGCTAATGACCTTGCTGTCGACGCGCCATTAAGCCTCATCCCCCCCTAACAAAACAAAAAAAAAATATGCAAAGCATTGCAGTGCTAATGTTGTGGTAGATGGTATTCCTCACGAACTCCTGAAAATCCAACGTATTAAATTTCGCATGTTCGTATTCCTTTACTTACACTAAAGCAAAACTATAAAACGACCAAAAGAGGTGATATCATACAAAAACTCCATAAGGGTAAAGGGACCCACGAAGTTTTTGCCATAGAAAGTAGTGATATCAGAGCCAAAATGGCTGCCCCCAAGTTTTACGTCCCAACCCTGATTACTCAATCTTAACTGACACGTCAGTTAAGCTTGAGTGACCACGGTTCGGACTACAAACTTGGTGGCACCCATTTTGGCTCTGATATCACTACTTTCTATGGCAAAAACTTGTTGGGTCCCTTTACCCTGATGGGGTTTTTGTATGGTTACTTTTTGTCTGAAACCATGAACTTTGAATTATTTTATGGTGCTAACACACATCGACCTTAACCCTTAATTTGGCATAATGGTGTCCAGCGGTTTTTCATGGTACCTTAGGCTAGTATACTCGATTCAAACCACCATTCTCCCCTACTCACGCCATTAAGCCTCTAACCCCCCCCCCCTCCACACTCTCATCATTATCTTGGTTAGGAAGCTAGCAGCTAGCCACTGGTTTGGGGTTTGTTTAACATCTGTGTAATGAGTGGCGCAACGGTAAGCCGGACCAATGCATTGTAACTGAGGTTGAGTCTAATCCGTTGCGTTTTGAGATTGAGTTAGGCATCAGTGCGGGTTTACGCAACGAGAGTTTTCTCGCTCATTAGCTTTTGCTTGGTTAATGCTAAATTTTTTGGCTGCTTCTCACCTTTACCGGAGCGTGCGGCTTTCGAGTTGTCTATACGTACGAAGCGCCCGGCATGACAGTGTCGATTTATGATCACAACCAAGCAATTTTTACTGCAGTACATGATGGCGGAATGATTTCTGAATGCCAGCATTCGGTGGTTTGTTTTCGATTCGATAACCCCGAAATGCACGTCAGGTTGCATATTAAATTCTCGCTGCGGGCAGCTATTTATTCTACCATCGTCTGATTACTACCAGAAGCTTTTCTTTGCACGAGACTAGCAAATTTTGGAACTAACGCTAAATGATAACAAGGTTGTAGCAATGTTTAAAATTACTGTTGCACGTTGTTCTTTATTGGTTATTTACAGCAAATTTAATTTTATACGGATTACCGCGTTCGTTTAATGGAAACTGGAAAGAAACCGTAGATAAATAGCGGTTGACTAGCAAATAGCGTTCGGTAAGCGAGAAGGTCTCATTGCGTAAACGCGCCCTAACGGCAGTTAACTGTTTACAGGCAAAGTAATATGTTACTGCCGATTGGTATTCATTCACCTTTATTTATGTGCTGTTAAGTTTATCTTGCTTCCACGAGTTGCAACATCGTGCTTATCCGAAATTTGCTAAAACTTAACAGTTGGTAGATTATTTATATGCATTTCTTTTCTGTTTTTGCAGGTAAGAAAAATGGATAATCGTTCGGCAAGCTGACTTAATAGGGTTAAGACAGAATTGATGTGTATGCTACGTATGGTTTTGAAAGCTAGCCTGCT
Source organism: Lithobius niger (assembly GCA_023313725.1). NCBI lineage: Eukaryota > Metazoa > Arthropoda > Chilopoda > Lithobiomorpha > Lithobiidae > Lithobius > Lithobius niger. The sequence continues at coordinate 48,618 of JAHWFP010208214.1, read as the reverse complement.
TGGTATTCAGTAAGAAATATAGGTAAAGACTTTTGTTGGTAAGTAAATTATTTATCAAGTAATCCTTGCAATCTTTGGTGGTCTGGCAGGATTAGGTTAGAGATTTATACTATACGGATTGCATAGATGCCTTACATCGCCATTTTGTCTCTCTATCCAAAATAATCTGGCAATGCGCTGGAGTGCCTCTTTATGGACTATAACTTTAATGATGAGTGTTTGATATAGATTACGTTGTGTATCGAATTTGACCTAGTTGCGGCCCCGGACTGAGCATTTCGACTGAGCGTGACTGAGCGTGAACTCACAAGAACATGATATAAACCCGTATTTAATTTTCAGAGCAAATGTTGGGATTCTTCTTCACCTATAAACGAACATACAATGAGTATGAGTATTGAAGTTGTAGAGTCTAGTGATCTATATACACGACCACTACTGATAACTATTTATCAACGTTATCCATCTTCTCCCTGACGTCGACAAGAATTCTGATAATATAAGAAGACCATAGACTTCCTCTCTGGAAACGGTTGGTACTAAAGAGAATGTTGCCAAGCAGTTCAGACACAGCAACCTCCAGTTTCTAACCGCATTATTCCTTAAAATAAACAACTGCAGGTAAATTTTCCAATTGCACACACTAGATACATACAGTTTTGTCCGTTTGGGGCCAGCCCACTTAAAAAAAAGTGTTCGGCGCAGCGATTCTCGTTATTCCAGCCTCCGTTGTCAGCGTTTCTAGACTGGCTTAGGTCCTTTAATTTATTTTATTTTGTAGGCTAATGAGTTTAACCTGGTTGCTGCTACATGCTTGCAGTTTCACTGAATGTGTATGAATTGGACGTTTTTTTGCTTTATTTTTATTTTGCTTGAAGACGGAGAACAGAAATCTCCGAAAGTCGTAATTTGTGTTTTCCCTTGTGTGCACCTGTTTGACTTTTCTTGCATTTATCTCAACCCATTTGGTGAACCTCTCCTTTCTACCCTAAATGAAGATACGAAACCATTTTCGTTTTCTTTTGGACTCAAACCAGATTCGCAGCTATATATAGAGCAGCGTCAAGTGACGTCATATTGGCTACAAGAGAGATAGCTGCAAGGGGCACTAGATTGAAATGATGGGTTAAACAACGGCACTTCTAGTCAAAGCAGTGCTTTGAGAGCAATTTTCGTAGGCACAAAAAAACCGTTGTTTTCTCCAATTCCTTATGCTGCTTAGGTTCTAATCGGAAAATAAAGATCCACTTGCTTAAAAATGTCAGCAACTGCCAACAAATCGACGAAAATCGCGCGTTTTAGGCCTAAGAAATCCACTCTAATAGCATTGGCTTCAGTAAGACGCTCTTCTTTTCCCCCACCAGTGCACCTTGCAGCTAACCCAGTTACTGGCTCCAGCATAGAGTTATATACAATAATACTACGTCGTGTCACTGCCCTGTAGTTCTGTTTCACGCTTTTGAAAGAAACCAGATTGTGAATGGCGAAATTAATTCGGAGAGCAACTGAATTCTCAAGGTAACTTTAAGGTATATTTCGGAGTGCGAGTCCTATTTTTGCTACAAGAAGTTGGCTACTGGTTAATTATTAAATCTATGGGGTGAGAACTAGACCTTAAGCGTTTTTTTTTTTTTTTTTTTTTCTTTTTTTAGCTTTGTGAAGCATGAGTGAAAAATCCTGCAATGCCAACGACTCATTCTTTTAACTGTTTTCAAAACGTGGTTTATTATTTGTGGGGGTGGTAGGGGAGGGGGGCGGGGGCAACTCACGATGCTTCCTGACCAGCAAATTCCAGCAATGAACATAAATATCAAAGAATTAATCTTCGACGTCCTAAGCATATACATTTGGGGCTTTTTAAAATAAAATAAGTTATAGCAACTAAAACGCATAAATATAGATGGAAACCTATTTACGTTGCCTTTTGGACATAATTATATGTTAGACTGCCTGAGCAGGGAATGGAACCTACGACCTTTGAAACCAAAGGCCGAGGTCCTATAACCACTGAGTCATACTCATGCCTCAGCGGTAGGGCCTCGGCCTTTGGTTTCAGAGAGCGTGGGTTCGATTCCCTACTCAGGCAGGTTGATATATAAGTCCAAAAGGCAACATACATAGGTTTTTTTTTTTTAATTTATTTACAGCAAAAAGAACACAGCATGAGGGAACCTCGTGAGCTGTGCCAGTACATGGAAAAAAAAACGGCATAAAGATGCGCAAGAAAAGCAAACAACAAAAAACATAAAAATAGAAATAGGATAGATCAACCGTGGGCGAAAAAACTTACAGTTGGTAACAAACCCACAAAAGAGCAAAAGTCAGGTATCAAAGTTGTATCAGAGTTTTAAGTTTAAGTTCAAAAAGAAAATAAAAATTCGGCAGAGCAACACACCTTCAAAGACAATCAACAATTATTAAAGACACCACAGCTCCATCGAAACGTCACTCTCAGCCAACCAGAGCTTCAGTTTTTTTTATTAAAAGTTGCATTATGGGGGGTGACACGTAAGCTGAGTGGTAGCCAGTTAAACAGTTTAGCACAACTAAATTTCAAACATTGTTTTCCAAAATGATTTTTAACTTTTAGCAAAAGTAGTCTAAATCTTGCATCGGAAAAGTTGTCAGGTGCCAGTTGGGTAATAACATTTTTGCGTAAGTATAAAGCTACAAAGTAAGCAAAATTTAATTGAACAGGTTGAATTTCCCATCTTTTAAATAAAGCAGCTGAATGCTCTGTTGGGCTAGCAAATGACATAATACCAATCAACTTCTTTTGCAATACACATAGCGGCTTCAAAACAGTAATATAGGTCAGCCCCCATGTCAATAAATTATATGTAATGATGGAGTGTACCAAGCTAAAATAGGTCATCCTAAGTAATTTAAATGGTAAAATTGGACGTAGTTTATAGAAGACAGGGATGATACTTCGAAGTTTACTACATATATCTTTGCATCTGTATTTATTTAACCCTTCTGAGCCGATTGGCTTTCCGTCCCGTTTGAAGCTAAAACGCAGAGTCTTTTCAGGAAGGCGCCAAATAAATATATTTAAGAAATCTAAGTTATTTTTTTGTTACTGATATCCATTGTGGGAGCTTATTCGTTGGGGCTCGTAGCAAATAGGTGGCTTTGTTTCAAGCGCCGTTAATGTAGGATAAATATTCTAATGAGAGCAAACGATTGGGTTTTTGGGGTCTTAATTGATTTAGTCCACGCCTCGAGTGAGTGAAGCTAATATTTCTGCTGTCAGCCGGCCGCCTTATTAGGTTCTACAAAATATTTATTTGGCGAAAACTAACAGCGCGCCGACTGCCTGACTGACTGACTTACTTCCTTATGGCGCACCATCCGTGCTAAATATGCCTTTTATCGACCGCATGGCTAATTTCCGGGCACAAGCAGCAAGCCTTCGTCGGACGCCATAAATCCAACCAATTGCAAGCGGTGCTTCAAAATTTAATTTAACGGAATTCATGTTCGCCGCAAATGTCCTGGTGAGTAACGTATTTGTCGTTTTATTTTTATGCGTATTCAGAAAATTTCCCCGTTTTGCCTAATCAGCCTGCTAAATATAGGTGCGCCAATCTGCGGAGAGCGTTCAAAAGGTTTCGTAAGTCTCTCCTCCACCCTATCGTTCGTCTATTCATTCGTTCGTTACGCTGGCTGGCAGCAGAATCGTCGTTTTTTTTCTTTAACGCTTGTTTCGATCGTTGAAATACTAACTTGAGGTTTATTGCAAACGTGCTGATTTGGTGGAAATTGTACGCGAATATTGTTATACTTCGCATTCGTGATATTTTCTGGTGATATCAGCGAGGGTTGGCGTAGTTAACAACGTCAGGTATACCGCTCATTATTTTATGGACGGAAAAGGGTAGTGATTTAGAAATATCAGCTCCAAATTTTTGTTGAGGTAAACCCTGAAGAAAAAAAAAACTTGACATCCCCCAACCTCTAAAAGAAGGCCAAAAATATTCCGAAAATATCGGAGACAGCATCTGACGTAAACAACGGGAAATATAAGTCATGTATACATGTTCTCTGAACTCCTATCATATCCGTCCGACCAAGGCTTCTTTATGTTTAAAAGGCTTGGCGTTGGAAATTCGACGCGTCGTCCAGTTAGCCTTCGATTCTGCCACTATAGTCGTGCTGCGAACACTTCAAAAAACAACTGCTCTGGCATGCGGATTGAACTATGAAATATACTCATGACTCGTGGTATGCGGATTTTAAACTTAAAACACTGCACTAACGCCAAATTATTAAAGTTAAACAACAGAGGCTTCTTGCTACGTAGCTCTTCGTCCACTCGACGTCAAAATAAAGCCTCCGGAGGTTTAATTTCATGAATTTCAACCAGAAGAAGTACCAAGGTACGTGTGTATTGTACTGTATATTACGCTACGGCGTTTCCTATTCTCATCAAAAAATGTATTAAACAACCCTTTGACGTAGGAATAAATCGTCCGAAGACTTCAAGTATATAGTCACCGTATACCTTAAAATAATGTTCGTTTAGTGCTGCAACACTGGGAAATCTAATAACGTGAAGATTACAATGCTGTTGTGAGTCACGCTAACACTAATCCACGCTGTGTATGATATGGGGGTTTTCAGCGCTCCTCGCGGCAGTTTTTGACGGTCCTGGACGACGTGGCTTGCATGCTACGTGAAACCGAGCGTTTTAGCCTTATTACACATAAGGAAGCTGCTGTGATCAGACACAGCAATTAGTGAACAGGACAAGTAAATATATACCGTTTCTTAATTTAGTCATCAATTGTTTCTTTATAGTTTAAGCAAATAGCCGTAATTCATTCTGAACTATAGTTTTTTTTCCACATTATGTTTGCTGGAAACCGACTGTCTGATGCCAAGTTTATTTCCACTACGAGTACAAAACAACACACCTAACTATCCCACTCGCAGACACTAACAGCAACTGTATAGAGTTTACAAGTGTGATTTCTACATGTTTTTGCACTTGTAGTGCAAGGAAACGTGACGTCATACAGTCAGTTTCCTGCAAATATGATTTGGACAAACTATAGGCGCAGAATTGAGTTCCGATGATCACAATTACGTGGCCGAGCGAGGAATGCTGATTTAGTGTACACCGAAGCGAACACATGTTTGTGTTTTCCATGTACTGCTCGGGATCACTAGCCTTACGTATCGGGCTCCCTTACAGCTGCAACGCCGGCCTTAGCCAATAAGGTGAATAGACGGTTAGAAGTTGTACTCAGTTGGTTTATTCCACGAGGCCACGCGGGATTTGTCCTTTAAGACGATAATTGTGGTGCAGTGGGACAGCTCTAGAAGTTGGCTAGGCTAGGTTGCACTATGGAGAGATATTGAAATGTTTGGGAATAGCTCCCAGAGTGAGGAGCTCCTGGCAGTGCAGCCTCGTGAATACAAAGGCCCGCTTCCAGAGTGGTTCACAAGTGGCGCCACTCTTAGGACCATGAGCCTCTAGTACTTACAGCTCCCTCCTGTGACGATGCTATCACCAGCTGTTTACCGAACTAGAACCAAATATACATGATTTAATACAAGACAATAATATTATGACAACAAGATACATTCTGTGGCTTTACATAATACAGGCTATAGCAACAGTAATATGAACCCAAGCCCAAGGCCAGTGGCCCCAGGTCACCCACTTAGGGTGTTAAGTTAGGTTAAGCTACTATGTGCAAAGTGGAGAAAATCTCCCGTTGCACAGCCGCTGCTGAAAATCGTCTAAGCCATCCAACGGAAAGCTCCAAGATCTATGAAAATATTTCAGGTAGCAATTTCATCTTCAAACTCTCGAATCTGGTGCACCGGAGCTCCATTTTGTAATGAAATTTCACATCATCAGAACAAAACTGGTATCGTTATTGTGTCCCAAACAGACAAACACACACACAGAGACAAATAAACAAACACACTCGCAAAATCCAAGTAAAGGTAAGTCGGAAATAAGCCAATACCTTAGATTTTGCGTGTGTATTTGTTTATTTGTCTGTGTGAGTGTGTTTGTCTGTTTGGGCCATATACAGTATATATATTTGGGCCATTCCTTCGTTGATTCTTTGAGTGTGTTGATTTGTATTCCCGCTCCATTACCTACTGCCGTTCCGTGACGTGAAGTTCTGGTCATGTTTTTGACCTTAATAATGGCTTCAGTATGTCATCTTTGGCATTGGATTGGGGGGGGGGGGTTGAGGCTTAATGGCGCTTCGACAACTTGGGTCATTAGCGCCAACCTCGGTCACAGTGCATTGGATGGGTGGGCGTATGGCTAAACGATGAGTCCAGGGATAAGCTGGTTCGCCATTTCGATCACTGATCACGTCACTCGAATGAAACTAAGTGTTGAAAAGACTGGCTTATGGTAATACGGCTCGTTTTCAAACGAGAACTCAGCAGTGCAATGCTACTGTTAGAATTTTAGTGCCGCCTCGCAATAGTGAATTATGTGGACCTATGCTCACCGGCCGAAAGTGTGACAGATTCGATGAGTTTATTTCAAACAGCCGTAAAGAAAGATGGGATCATTTTAGCTGCTGTTGCTGAGTTTAATCCGATTCTCCATCTTTTTAGGGACAGGGTGTGTTTATAAAGTTGATATCAGCACGAACGCGTGACACTCGACGCTTGAAAGTAGAGCTTTTTCGATGCTCGAGGCTTAAGTGCGAGCGTTTTTAAATGTGGAGCAGGCGAAGCAGTGCTCGCGTTTTGGTGTTTTCGAGCCTCACGCGAATATCTATACTGGGGGCTTAGTCTCGACTTGATCGTTTTCAAATCGCATGCGGTTTTATTAAAAGTCACGAGCTATAGAATGGGCGAGCCATGATTATGGCGTGCTTTTTGGTAAAACCGCATGCGATTTGAAAAGCGCAACTCGAGACTAGGGCCCCTGGACCTAGATCGGTGAGCGCCAAGCGACGCACGCACGCTAAGTTGTTGCATGCTGGGATAGGAAAATGGCGGCGTCAACGGATTCAATCGACGCCACAAGAAAGGAAGACGTGGTGTACTAAAAAGGTTAACTGCTCAAAATAATCGATCAAATATCTTAACCTTGACCAGAATGGCACTAAATCTTTCCGCTGCAGAAGGGTGAGGTTGCGAAACAGCATAGTTGTATCGAAGTAGCAGCCAGCAGTAGCAAGGTCACGCGTTTATAAACGAAGCAGCATGTAGTGGCGGATTCTCTAGCGTGGTGATGTCATAGAAGAGTGGACACATCTCTACCCTCGCGCGTCGCGCGCCAAGCGTAGTGTTGCTGCTCAACTGCTTTTAATTTTTAAATCCACCCTTAGTGTCGACAATTGCATTAGCATGTGCTGTACTCCGTTCGCTTAGAATAAGTATAGGGATTGGCAACATAATTAGGATTACTAACAAAAAAGGGCCAGCAATCATAGACTTCGTGTGTAGGCGCCAACGTTTGACTGAGGTGGACTGGGAACCTCAACTGGCAAACTCTACCGAAGTTGAACAGCTACGGCTGCTCATGATTGATATCATTGATGAATTAGTATCAACTTGCAGCCATAAAAAACGTTAGTAACAGTCGTAAACATAATATCCCGAAGGTCGTATACGGAAACTTCTTAATAAGAAAACAAAAGTGTGGAGCGGAAATCCAAAATATCGTAACGCTTCAAATCTGGCAAATTGCAATACGTGTAAGACCTAGTTTTCTGGCAAATTTCAACAGGCGTATTCCACCCTAGTTAAGGAAATACGCGCAGCAGGTAAAACCAACAAATTCTCGTGAAGGGAAACTTCGCTTCACTTTTTCGCTTTTACCATACACAAACCGGCTACTCTAGATCAATCCCACCATTATGGTCGAGGAGAGCAATTATGTGACTGAATCGCAAGAAAAAGCAAAAAGCTCTAATAAGGAATATTCTGAAAATGGGGGTAGTCGACAACAATAACATCCCGACATTTAATTTTATACATGATAATGATTTCGAAACACCATGTTCTGATGATGCATTTACTGCTGAGGCCATAAAATCGGGATTGCAAAACTTTAAACTGCGCCACGCTGTGGGACCGAGGGTATACTCCGCCTTCATTTATAAACATATTGCTAATCAAATCACTATTCCAGTAACCATTATTTCTGGCGATAACTGGCCTTCTATATCTGGCCAGTTACCGTCCTTGTGGTGAACATCAAACGTTGTCCCAACATTTGAGAAGGCAAATTCAGTGAAACCAACGAACTATGACCCATCTCTCTGACGTCGGTTCCATGTAAGGTTATGGAATCCATTCTATGTAGGGAAATGATGGAGCATATTAAGAAAAACAACCTTATCAAGAATGCCCAACGTGGTTTCTTACATGTTCGCTCTGCAGTACACCAACTCCTCATTGCACTGGATAAGTATGCGAGCCCTGTGTGGTCGCCACACCTGCTAAAGGACATTGACTTACTAGAGTCGGTCCAGCGTGCTTTCACTCGCTCCATATACCTGAACTACGCAGGCTAACAGCGGGTGCAAGACTCCGTAGTACGGGACTGGAACCTTTGTAATTACGTAGACTCAAGGCCAATCTCGCTTCGACCTATCAAATTATCCACGACCAGCTTCCGGTTTTCTTACCCTTCTTTTTCTGTCAATCTTAATAACCGAACTCGCGGACACGATCTTAAAATTCAAACACAAACCTTTAAGACAGACTATAGAAAGTGTTTTTTATCGATTGTGGATTGCTGGAATTCACTTTCGCCTGTGGTCGGTCATGCAACGATGGTTGACGCCTTCAAATGCGCATTGGGGGGAGGGGGATCGACCTCTCCAAATTCCTACGACGAACTTATTAATGCTTGGATCATTAGAGCGGTGTAAGTGGTTTACCCCACTGTTACCTTACTCATTAGCGGGTAACATCTTTTATATTATTGTTATATAAGTGGTTAGATGCCCTCGATTTGGGTGTCGAGACGGATGTTATCTTGTGTGATTTCAAAAAAACTTTAGAATCTGTCAAACTTCAGTTACTTTGTAGTAGATGTGATAGGCAATTTAAAAGGAAATTCCTGGTAGGCAATGGGACCACAAGACATCAATAAGCACTCGATTTAATTTTCGGAAAAATATATTGTATACCTTGGTCACCTAAATGCACAAAAAAAAACATACAAAAGAGATTGGATGCACAATACCTCTCTACCCATATACCCCTTTCCACAAGTTAAGAATTATACAACATTGATTTTGATATATTGATTTGTTGTAAGTATTAGCTTGTGGAAATTGGTAGCCGGGTTTTTATGTATCCGTTCTCATTTGTGTGTTGTTTTTGCGCATTGACGTGACCAAGGAAAACATGTATTTTTCCCGAAAATTAAATCGAGTGGTAATTGTGTCTTGTGGTCCCATTGCCTGCCAGGCGACGGTTTTTAAATTGCCTTCGAATCGGTCATTCACAGCAAATTGATCTTAAAATTACAACTAGACGGTTTATTGGGAACCTACTGTGCTGGATTTCAGCATTTAAGTGTACAGTATTACATCAACATCAACCATCTAGTGTGGTTTAGGTTTCAGGGGCAATACTACTGAGATCCCCTTTAGGCCTGGGCCCGTCTCCAAAAGTGGCAGTACGCACCTACTAGGTATCCTGTAGTAGGAGCATGAATACGGACAGAACGAAAACTGGATGACCATAAAATTGTTCGGTTTGGTCTGGGACCAACCACAGATGCCGTCTCTCTCTCTCCCCCATCGGCTGTATACACCAAATCTTCCCGACAAAAACACCAGCGGTAAATGATATGGCTTTCGCTTCTCACCAAAAAAAAAAAAAAAAAAAACAGTTCAAATGATTTCTTTTTTTTTCGTGCATTCAGTTTTATTATTTTTGTGACAATTGAAATGTGCTCGACGTTGCAAACATGGAAAGGAAAGAGAAAATCGATGGGAAATAAGCATACATGGTTTCCCCCATCTTCTACACAAATTATTTTATTTTGAGTTAGTCGTTCAAGCAGACTACGACTTTCCGGAAGCCGTTGTGGGACGGCTTTTGTTCGTGAGTCAATTTGCGTTCTTTGTCTGTTTGCTATATGTTAACATCCGATGTGGAAATTAGAAAAAAAAAAATAAATAAAGAAAAAATAAACGAACTAGCAGTATATAAAGAGTAGGAAAACAGGCTTTAGGCCTATTTTAGGCAGAGCGAATAGAAATTTATTCTAAACTAGAGGAAGCCCGTGCTATGCACGGGGCCGGTCACATTTCCCGGGACACGTTTCCCGGGACATTTTCCCGGGACATTTTCCCGGCACTCTTCCCGACGACTTGTCAGATTGATCGACCACTCATGCCTGGCTCCTTTTTGGCTGCAGGTAGAGTGGAAGAGTGCATTTTCAATGCGGGTGCGAGGAGGGGAGAAGTGGTTTTCCTTTAGGCTTTCCTTTTCCTTTTAGCCGGCCTCCGATATTATAATAAAGATGTATATTTACGTTCATTTTAATATCTGAGTGAAATATTCATTCGGCTAAGTTTGGGCTTCTTGTGTTTTGGTGTGAATCTGTTTGCTGGTCTTTGGTTCACATTTTAGATTCTTTTTTTTTTAAGTAGGCCATCTTAAGCTACGTGTCATATTGTTTTTTAACTGGCTTTCGTTTGCTGCCACATTTAGTTAACGTATTGTTTTTACAGCCTCTTTCCGCATACTAAAAACATGCGCCGTCACCGCAGGCTAAAAATAAAACTCTATGTTAGCAGCTGGTTGAGCTGGTAAACAGCGTACCGCCGCCAATAATTCTTACATTATTTATTACTAGCATGACCCGTGCATGCTGCACGGTGGATTGAGTCTCCCGGTTTTAACCTCTCCCGGTGTTTGGTTCTCTTAGAAAAGTAAATCGTGTTTGCGATATCTCATCAGTATTTTACTTGCGATATCTCATCAGTATTTTACTTGCGATATCTCATCAGTATTTTACTTGCGATATTTCAATAGTATTTTACTCGTGCCTGATCCAACCTCCTCCGTGCGCTGACATGTGAATATCTTGCCTAATGTAACTGTTAACGGGAGGGATCTGCTACTCCCTCTTTGTCCCTCCCCTTTCCCTTTCCCCTTCATCATCAGTAACGATAGTTGTACCCGAAGGGTTTCAAAGGGTTTAACGAGCGTTAACCACTCCTGGTCATCTGCTCAAAGCCCTAAGGCCACGATAGTTGTCTACAATTATTGTTGGGTGCTTTGTTATTGTTTCGCGTTCTTCTGCGAAAAATGCTGTTAGCTTGCAGTGAGACTTGGGTGTCTCGAGTTTGCTCAGTGTTTCCGATGATGAATTATCTTGGCCAATGATTCAGTTACACTTCATGTGCATCCATACCTAATTTAATACTGTTCCCACAAAGTGAACAATTCCTTCAATTTTGGGCGTGGGCACTGTTATTTCCATTACGGCATATGCTACGCATTAATCATGATTCATTAATATCACTTACGGTAGTTACATCTGGATGTGTTTGTATCATTGGAAGGGAAATTGCAAGAAGAACAATAAAGGCAGGGGTGTAACTTCGCTAATTGTGAAGGGAATTCAGTATTTCAATTAATACCAGTGAAAGTGTCATATACATTTCAAAATGCCGCCTTTTCATTAACGTCTTAGTACCACTTCCGGTAGTTATTTCTGGTTATGTTTGGTATCATTGGAAAGGGAGTTTCAAGAGGAACAATAAAGGAAGGTTGTGTAATTTTGCTAACTGAGAAAGGGAATTCAGTATTTCAATTAACAACAGTGAAAGTATCGAATTAGGGCGCCATTTTGAAAAAAAAATGGCGACTTTCCACCAATGATATTTGGTAACATTTTTATATGTTATTTACGACAATTTTCAAGGGAGAATGCCGTTGGTTTCATCTTTGTACTAATTATTTCAAGGTAAAAGCACAAATTCAGGCGCCTATAGCTTAGATGAATCGTTTTGGAGTACCTTGAAGGCGACCAATTTAACGGCATGTTGTTATTAACAACCCGTATATACTCCATTGCATTTTATTTTGCATTACAAGGAACCTTTCAGACGTATTTGTGCAGCCTTAAATAAATACAGATGCAAACCTATTAACGTTGCCTTTTGGACTTAAATGGAAGACTGCCTGAGCGGGGAATCGAACCCACGACCTTTGAAACTAAAGGCCGAGGACCTATCACTGAGCCATATCAGTATGGCTCAGCAGTGAGCGATATCAGTATGGCTCAGCAGTTGGACCTCCGTCTTTGGTTTCAAAGATCGTGGGTTCGATTCCCTGCTCAGATAACCGGTCATCCTAGTCCGAATGGCAACGTAAATAGGTTTGCATCTGTATTTATTTAAAAGGACATTCCTCCCAACGCCATTTTTCTCGATCCACCACATCAAGTATGGCCCCAAAGGTCTATTTCCTTACCGTTAGTCAAGCCCTTGGTAAAAATTCGTTTTAAAATGTGGCGTGTATGAGATTTTCTGTGGAATAATTGTTAACTACATTTACTGCGTCCCACACGGATATGATCCTTTGCGCGCCTACAATGACCTTGAAGTTTCATCTGTGTGTGCGCATGTAAGAATTTTAATCGTTTTCTAATAATTACTATGAGATCAAAAATCTAAACGACTCATGCGGTAAAAATTGAAATTAATTATGCCAACAGATCACCGAAGAAAAAAAAAAAAATATATAATATATATATATAATAGGCATGGGTGGCACTTAGCAAAATCATCATGCACTACAATGAAAGAGGGCGAGCGACTTACAATGTCTGTAACAATCAGTAACAAACGAAATACTGCTTCCATAATGCTGGCTACTACAGCAGACTTGAATAGCTTCAAGGATATGCCCTGTAACAATCAGCAAGCGAACAGGTTCATTTGCGTTTGAGTTTGAGTTTCTTTATTGAGCAGAAAGGGCCTTCGAGCCATGCGCTCATGCTACTAACTAACCTAGTTACTACTTAAACACTTAAAAACTAACACAGTAACACATTAAAACACATCAATGTACATCAAATATCTGCCCGGACTTCACTAAGGCAAACCCGACAGAATGCGGGTTCATTTGCCAAGGTAGCAAAGACAAAGAGTGAGCGCCCGACAATGTGAACGGTTAGGCCCTGTAACAATCAGTCACAAACGAATTGCTAGCTCTTAGAGCTGACTTGAACAGACAATTCACAACATAACAGTGGCGTCCTCTATTCAAAAAAAGACATTTACTTCCCTACGAAAAAAACCAGCAGGGTTTCAAAGGGAGGGGGAGCATGGAGGGGTGCGCGGATTCAGACCATACCATGGGGCAATTCGGGGAGGCGGGGGTGGGGGGGGGGTTAGGCGAAAAGGATTACCAGGGAGTATTGGCGCGTGGGGGAAATCTGACCATGCAGTGGGAGAATGTGGGAGAAGGTTCCAAGAGAAGGCGGGGGAGGAGACGGGAGGGGGCGTCGGAACAGTTTTCATTTCATGCTGCCCAGTAAAGTATTTTGCAAAGGTATGCGGGAACCGGCTAGACCTGCGTGTGTTACGCCGGGGGTAAAGCTAGTTGTAATATATTAGCCTAAAAAATTATAAATTGTGATGGTAAAATACGAAAATCATTCCGGTTTGTGATGACACAATCTTTAACTTGATACTGTTTCGTGTAAAGCCAACTGGGACGGTAGCTGCGCTCCTCACTGCGAGGTACGCAGCTACTGTCTCAGTTGACCTTGGAGGTGGTAAATGTGCGAATGGCGATCCGCGCGTGGCTGTTATAAGGCAGGCGGAATGTTATACGGCAGGCCGAGTGTCCCTTAAACTCTTGTTGAGCCGTCGACTTTCCGTCCTGTTCGTATAGCCCACTGAGATCGTAATATCGGTAATATAGCCGGGCTAATATTGTGTAGCCTACTGTGATCGTAAAATTAGTATTTCACGTGCGTCAGGCGAGTGCATCAAGTTTAATCTTCAACTTCGTATTTGTCACATTATCTCTCTCAAATATGATAAATAACCTTTCACCTTTACTCCTTAACGTCTTCTACCCATCAATATTAATTCGATAGTTCAGTTGAAGCCTTCATCGGTTGTTCGGTCCCTTTTAAATCCTCAGCGAGTATTCCCTTCTGTTGCAATCGGCTCACCTTCTTTCGCCGCATTCCCTTTCACCCATAAATATCGCATGACAACAAGAAGGAAACAGATTCACCTTCACTCTGTCCTAATGCATAGAATCGTGCAGAATCAAAGCATTTCAGAGGGCGAACGCCACGTGGAAAGTGCTCATCAGAATTCTGAACAATGTATGAACTCCCATGTAATCCGAGTTGCTTTATTTTGGGAAGGGGAAGGAAGTGGCGGGACAGAATATGCAAGCTAAAATAAACGAGGAATTTGAGCAACTGGGACCATGCTCAAATTCGTCGTTTCTGGTCTTAACTTTCACCAAGAAGAAGAAGAACAACAACAACAAGAATGTTGCAATCCATTAAAATAGTGTCAAAATATGCCTTCGTCAATGTTCATACCTACGTTTTAAGCTATAAAAGTTGAAAGCCGATTCATTGGCGCGATTTCCAGGTGAGGACAAAGAGGCCCTAAACGGGACGGAAAGCCAATGGGCTCGAAATTGGTAAACGAAATACGGATGCAAATCTATTTATGTTGCCTTTTGGACTTATATGTCAGACTGCCTGAGCGGGGAATCGAACCCACTACCTCTTAAATCAAAGTCCAAGGCCCTACCGCTAAGCCAGATTGAGACGACATGTATGCTTACATGTATATGTGTGCGTGTTAAGTGCTACCTATGGACGTTTCCTTTTGGCCGTGTCAATCTGGCTTAGCGGTAGGGCCTTGGCCTTTGGTCGTGGGTTCGATTCCCCGCTCAGGCAGTCTGACATATAAGTCTAAAAGGCAACGTAAATAGGTTTGCATCCGTATTTCGTTGACAAAGACGCTCAACAACAACAAATAACGACTATTTCGAAATGTGATGAGCTTGGAAAAAATTACACAAAACATAAACACATTAAAAACTCAGGATGTAGGAGTTTCAACGTAACCTTGTGGTTATGGAAGCATTGGGCACATTCCCAACTAGCCACAGTTTTACGCCATTCACATCAAGCTGAGCGTTTTTAGTTTACAATGTAGTTTACAATCAGATATAATACAATGGTCACTTTATTGGAAGTATAATTAATCAGCGATCATTAATTATACCACAGTTAAGATTTAGTTTAGGCCGTTCAAGTCGCGATTTAGAATTACATATGTTTTCATAAGGGGTTCGCGATATGTTCTATCACTAAAGCAAACCCATAAAACAACCAAAAGAGGTGATATCATACAAAAAAACACATAAGGGTATAGGGACCTATCAAATTTTTGCCATAGAAAGCAGTGATATCAGAGCCAAAATGGCTGCCACCAAGTTTTCCGTGCCAACCTGATCACTCAATCTTAACTGACACCTTAGTGATTGTCAGTTAAGCTTGCGTGATCACGATTGCACCACAAACTTGCTGGCAGCCATTTTGGTTTTGATATCGGTACTATCTATGGCAAAAACTTGATGGGTCCCTATACCCTTATGGGGGTTTTGTATGATAAATTTTACTTCATACATAATATTAAAAAAAAGCCTTGTTTTTTTACTAGGGTTACGTCAAATAAAACAATTTTGAAATCCCATTGCCCATGCACCATTGCCGTCAAGTATAATTTCTCGCAAAAACTTTGTGTAATTTTCAAGCTTCGTAACCAGAACCGTCTTATCGCTGAACGACCGCGTACGGTTCGTGCTTGAAGATACAATATACTGGAGAGCGACGGATGCACGTTGGATACACATCGAAAAATCTATAAGTTTGTGCTATACTAATCAATAAATAGAATGAAACTTTCGGTCTTTTACTGAAAAATCGAAAAAAGATTATTGCCGGTCTGGTCGCTTGAGCCATCTGTCTCTCTTTCTCGATGGTGTTTTTCAGGTTGTTGAACTAAGCGCGTGCGCGCGGGTCTGCGTTCGCATCTCGGCGCGCGCGCTCTTGTTATGCGCCGCTCGATCTCAATCGGGAATTGCAGTCACGTGGGAGTCATCCTGACGTTAGGGTCAATAATCAAACGCAGTTAACTGTCGACGCAGCTGCGCTTGACTGGAGTGGCGCATAGCGGGGTCTGAGGTCAGAAGGAATATATACAGCTAAAAACTGGAAAAAAAAACAAATTCTGAAGGATTTAAGCATAGTGTTCCTACAAGTAGTGTACAAGGACGACCGTACGGATTTTATAAGAGTAGAACTTTTAATGGATAAGCAATAGTTATTGGTTAGAAACGATTGGTTATCGATTTTTAACCCACGGCTGGGATAATTTGGCTGGCGAGACATGCAAATACTTCGAGGGGCGGAGCCAGCCGTGGGTTAAAAATCGATAACCAATCGGTTATAAACTACAACAGATTTATATCATGGTTGGGACGTCCAGCTAACTCGTAGTTAATTAAAACGTGTTTGTGTTTTGTGAAAATTGCTTCAAGAAAACGTTGATCATCAGTATCCTCAAATATGAATGAAGGTCATACCATTTTAGTTTGCGGAGGAGTAAGTGTGTGATAGACGGACGAGTCAAACTTTGTGTGTGTGGGAGGAGGGGGGGTGAGAGTTAGACAAGCGTCGGTTGGGTTTGGTTTTTCGCTGGAACCTCGTTTCATTTTGTGCATTTGTAGTTTGAGAATTGTTTAAAAAATACGGTAATAGGGTATCGGTATGACTGAAGGTCATTCCATTTCAGTTTGTGGAGGGAGTAGGGGGTGGGGAGGTAACGCAAGTGAACAATGTTAGCTAGGGACCATACATGTGAGAGTTTGCAGGAATCGGATTTCATTCATTTTAAGTAATTCGTTTTGTACGTTTTTATTGCGTTACGGTTTTTTTTTGCACGTTGTATTTGGTTGTTGGTGTGTGCGTTCCCGGTCGCGTGATCCGGAAGTGTCAAATGTGTGGGTCATCAGCAAAAGTGCGGGTTATCGGCAAAAGTGTTGGGTAACTTGATAACCCACACTTTTTTGAGATGACGCACACTTCCGGTGTTGGTTAACGGGATTTAACCTACTAAAATTTAGCGTGACGTTGAGTTAGCGTGACGTCACAGCCGTGTTATAAATACTAATATTAATTTTTAAGTAGATGATGATAGGAATGGGTCGGTAACCGAAACCGAATGTTCGGTTATTACTGAAAACCGAAACCGAAACAATTCTGAATCGGTTTTTTTGTACGGGTTGATTGATTTGTTGTTTTTAATTTTTAAATAATTATACAATTTTTTACGTAAAAATGGAAGCAAAGCTCCTATTCATAAAAAATGAAAATAGTAGAGAAAAATGGTGCCACAGCCAGGCTCATGGTCTGTGACGCTGCTAAAGGTGAAAGTAGGAATGGCTTGGAACTTAGTAATACTAATTTACAAAAAAAAATTAAAAAAAATAGAAGACTCGGGGGGGGGGGGAAGGCGGCTAAAACCGATACCGAAAACGAAACCGCTGTTTTTTGGGCATGTAAAATCGAAACCATAATCGATATCGAAAAATGAAAGAGAGCCATCCCCGGATGATGATAATCTTTACTGTCAGGCATGTTATTACTGTTTAGGTAATCTTTGACTACATGAATCTTATGTTTACCAACCCTTTCTCTTCAAACTACTTACTGTGTATTTTCTTTTTTGCTTAATAAAACGTATGGGGAGAGAAGCCTTGACGTAAACAGTAACAGTGTTTTGTTTGTTTGTTTTGTTTTATTAGAGCTTAAAATGACCTACAGACTAATACGCTCTATTTTAAACCTACACTTTATTCTGACTTAGACCACCACGATTACCACAATCCACCATGTCAAAACCCTCGAGAGCAATAGCAAAACCGCCAACAAAGCACAACGTTATAGTAAAGCAAAACTGAAAAATACCCCAATGCAAACAAACGGGTCGGCGAAGAAACTCTCCCCAAGTGCCAAAATTCCTAGAAAGAGAAGCGACTTGTTGCCTTGCAAAAACCGAGAACCGAAGGAAATGTCTCGAACCAGAAGCGTGAGGGGGTACCTCGAGAACACTAGAGAGAGTTACACCTTCTCGTCTCAGAGGCAAACGCTGGTGGTGTGTCCAACTTGCGCAAGAGAAGAGAAAATAACCGAGGGTTTCATTACCCATACCACAGACACAAGTGGCTGAGCTACTCCAACCAAGATGATGCAGGTGGGCCCGTAGCTTGATATGCCCGGTAGGCAGCCTAGAAAGTAGTCCAGCATCCCTTCTTGGCAGAAACTTCAAAACCTCTGGTACAGAACCAGTAGGGTGGATTCCAGCAAGAACAAGTCCAGTGAGCCCAGTTTCCCATCTCACTAACCACTTCCTGTGATAAACTGAGGTTAAAACTGGAGGAAGATCCCTTGGGCTGACTGGAAACCGAACTGTGTTCACTATGGAATCGCACCCAGCACTGGCCAGGTAGTCTGCAAGCGCGTTGCCGTGAATACCACTATTCTCCCGGGGTCTATACGATAGAAACAGCAATGCCACACAGGTGGGAACAAAAGTGTTTCCGACTTATTTCAATGGCGATTGGATGCACTGCCTGAACAGAACGAAAACAGCGCCTGAGAAAACGTATACTGGCAGAAAAGTTTGAAAAGATGCAGAATTGCCTTAAATGAAGAACCAAGCCCACCTTCCAGGTCTATAGAGATAGGCACAATTTCTCCCAGATAAGGCAGATAGTAGGCCAGAGAGACAGTAACGATACTCAAGGCGGAATTCAGGAATAGAAATCCCAACGCCACCAATCCAGTCTTCTGTACGGAACTGCATCGGAAGACAAGCACGTCGCTTGCCCTACATTTGCCACAAAGACCAACGCAGCATCACAGGGTCATGGTGGATGGAGAATGGAAGGGCTAGGAAAGCTACTCAACCATTCATCTAGAAGCAGAGTGGCCCTAGGCCCGGGGAACCCAGTAGCCCACGATGAGAGTCATATAGTCCAAAATCACGCGTCCAAGGTGGGTGGGAGGGGGGGGGTCAGTAGTGCTCTTCGCTACCACCCTCAAACAGAAATAATTCGCGTGCACAAACATCTGCAGGTGACTCTTCTGTCTCAACCAGCAAGGCCAAAATTGGAGTCGATGGCAGACTGCCCAAGACCACCCGCAGGCAATCATTAAGGGCATTCTGGATCCCCTGAACAGCACTTCTAGAGCATGCGAGCATGGAGAGGTGATAATCTGCTATACAGATCGTTTCGCAAACATTCTGTTGGACGCCAAAGATTTCAAAACCCACAACCGAGACGTGATACTCTCCCTGACAACAGTCGTTTCCCCAACCCAGGAAAATTGTGGTATAATTGAGGGGGGGCGGGGATTGAGGCTTAATGGCGCGTCGACAACGTGGTCATTAGCGCCAACCTCAGTCACAGTGCAGTGGTCTGGGTTGCCACTGCACCACACATTACAGAGATGTTATTCAAACCCCAAATCTAAATCTTGTCATACATCTGTACCTCCTGCAAAAATTGAAAAACACCGGACAGGAGGACAGACTTATCGCCCAATTGGCGCGCAATTCTTCTACCCTGGTTCGAAGTAATCTCTGCCTCCATGTTGCATTTCACCAATCGTGTTCATAGCAGCTTGTCAGTCATTGGTCGGTCGGTGGGTGACGTCAGTCCGCTCACAAAAAATAAATCTTTCGACATCTACGATCGACAACGAACAACTGCGAATGACTGCCTGAAGGGGTTGGTTGTCACGGCGACAGTCGGTTGGAACGTGTCGGTTGGAGACAGTGCAGCGGTGTGAATGGACTTTTAGTCGATTTTTAGTAGCGGCGGTTCGGGAAGCCCGTGATAAGGCTAGTGGCCTCGAGCACTACATGAACAATTCAATACCATTTCCAATTTCTCGCTCGGCCAAGTAATTGTGCTCTTTGGAACCCCATTAGTATAATTTACTATTTACGGAAAATGACTTTTACGACAAGAACCGATAATTCCAACAAGTACTTGCTACTCATCTTGAGGTTTTTGCTACAATAAAGCACTGGACAGCGGTGCACGGAACTGGATAAAAACTTGTAAAGCTTAATGTATCAAATGTATGTCTACATACTGAAAACGACTACACATCAATGCCTCAGTCTCCACACGAACTGAGTACTACCATTCTACCAGCACACAATTTGTGTAGTGGTAGTACACAAGCTGTGACCAGAATGTGTACTTCCGCTGCACAGACTTTGTACTGCGAGTTCACAACTCGTGTGGAGGCTGAACAGGTACACATTGTACACTAGGGTGGAGTCTAAATACCTTTTTTTTTTTGGAATTCCTCATAGGCAGGGTGTGAAAAAGTTGATCTTAGGCATCACTATGGCGCACAAAACATTTCATCACTCTGGGGTCAATGGTCATGTCTTGAGGTGTCCCAAGGGGCTTCATGTTTAACATTGCACGACAATGGGCGAAACGGCGAAAAGGCAAAAGTGATGATTTGACTAGTTTTAAATTTAATTTTGACATTATGTCATTTGAAACACTCACGAGACTAAGAAATATAAACGTACTCGCCCAAAAAATTTACGATGCTAAATTATTCCCACGGCTTTTAAGAAAAATAAAATTTCTTTGTAATTATGACGTGACGCTATAGCGTAGTTTCTTCGAGAATCTAACGAGGTAATTTTCAAAATGAGATTTTAAAACAGTCGAATCATCATTTTTGCTTTTTTCGTCATTCCATTCACTGTCGCACAATGTTAAACTTGAAGGCCCTTGAAGGCACCTCAAGAAATAACCTCAGAGTGACGAACTTTTTTGCGTGTGATAGTAATGCCCAATAGCAACTTTTCAAAACCTAGCCAATGAAGAATTCCCAAAAAAGGTTTTTATTCTCCACCCTTTGTACACATCGTCTTCAGAGTATACTCGTTCCAATACCGGTAGTATAGTTACGACGAAGAGTGCAACGTGTAAGCTTCGAAACATGGCGAGTATAGCTGACTGTTCGCATTGCTGCTGGCACTGAAGATCGTTCATAAAAGCGACTTCTTGAAGACGCTCAGTTTTCTAAGACCTTCAGGCACTAACAAACAAATCAAACGGAAAATTACACAAACCCAAACTAATCTTCGCTCCAGTATAAAGAATGTATGAGAGAAAGAAGTGAACTAATAAATAAAAGCAGTGCTTAAACCGTTTACGTAAGCGTTTTATTTAATTACCCAATTTATTTGGTCTGAGGCTCCTGCGATGTAAGTGGATTAAGAAGAAGTTCCAAAGTGAATCTTCTACGAACACGGAAAAATCAGCCAAGGAAAGGTGGAAATACTAGCGAATTAACTGCAATTTGGATAACTCAACGGCGTAGCAACAAGGTTGTACATTATGCTTTGTTCCGAAAATCTCCGACCACTGCTCTTCTCGTTTCCGTGTATCTAAGGATAATCCATTCACGTTAGTCAGAGGGGTTGAAGGGCAAATAACGTGATTTAGACTTCTTTATTACCAAAAAGGCTTCTTTTTTAACTGTCTGAAATACAATAAGAACAATTATTGTATGCGCAGCGTATCTTGAGTCCTGCAGCGGCTACGTCTTCCTGGAGGGAGCGGCTTTAATCAACGGCCGCCATTGTTTTGGTAACCATCTTGGATATCAACAAGGCACTCTGCTACCAAAAATATACAATCTAGTATCTGTGTTCGTTCTGGGGCGAATTCAAGATAGGCCGCGGACACCATAAAATTCGTTGCATTTAGCATTTTATACAATAATTAAAAAGAAAACAAACTGAGAATTACCAATTTTAGTAAAAATTTTGCCGCTATAATTATGTACTTGTCCCCGCAATTGCGGGGAAGAGGTTGTGTTAACCCTTTTGCGTATTATATTGGTCACGCCAACCTTAGTCATTGTTTCCTGTCGATGAGGCTGTTCCTCCTGAATGTCATTAGTGCTTCCGGCCACTCACGGTCCGTAAGGTTCTTGCCGAAAGTCACCTTCTTGATGGCGTTCGTAGCCGTTTGCACCTTCTGCCAAGCATTGCGTGTCAGTTGGGTGATCATCCTGTCCGAGGTTTTTCTATTTTTGCAGGAGGAACAGATATACGATCCGAGCTAGTTTTGGGGTTTGGTTAACATGTCTGTATTGTGTCGCGCGGTGGCAACCCGACCATTGTACTGTGACTGTGACCTAGCTGTCAACGCGCCATTAAGTCTTAATCGCTCCTCCCCCCTTAACGAAGTGTGTTAATGATTTATTTTTTTATATTTTTTACTTTTCCCGTAAAAAGAATAAACACATTTGCAATGAGAGCCATGTTAGTTTTACGCGTAAGCTGTACAGAGACATGAGGGCGCGTTTGCACAATGACTCGTCTTTGCATTCTCGCAGCTAAAATTTAATCGCGATGGTAAAGCTATCGTTGCCATGGTAACAACGCTATCTGGATTAGCTAAATCAGACAACGTTTGAGTAAATACTTCCAGTCTTGTAATCCATGACAATAAGATGAAGAATTCCTCCTGACGAAACCATTTCCAGGCCGGTTCTGAACGTGCATTATTGAATGTTTTCATTTCGAGTCGACAGAGTTCAAACGGCCACCTTGTTTAAATTTGGGAGGATTTCTTACTTCTAGCTGCGATAACGCAAAAGCTAGTCGTTGCATAAACGCGCCCTGAAAGTAACCAACTTTCCTTACATTTTACCTTTTATTTTCACGGGTAAAGATGGGATAAAACAGGGTGTCCCGCAGAAAACTGATACCAACATTTTGTAAGACCAACTTTTCTAGTTAGCACCCCCTCAGAACCAGAAGAGGACAGAAAGCAAATCTAGTGAAACGGAAGAGTTTTTGTCCTCTCCTGGTTCTGATAGGTGCTAACTAGAAAAGTTGGTATTAGAAAATGTTGGGTCGTCAGTTTTTTGTGGACCACCCTGTACATGTAATTGCATTCTGTAGCCCTTAACCGTCGTCAAGCCTTTTGTTTCCGATTGTTGCTGCCACTAGAACACCTTGGCAATGGTGACATTTGTTGGAATCGGTCGACAAAATGTAGGGCACAGGCGTTCAAATAATACAAAGGTTCAGCGTAGGTTTAAATAAATCGCAACGAATTATGTATAAACGAAACAGGCAAACAAGCCAAACAGCGAAAATCATACACTAGAAATAACGCAGCACAGTAAGCCACCTTTACTCAATTACATGTCGTGAGAGTGCCATGACCCGGGTTCGAACTAGCAACCCAATTCGTTCGTAGATGACTGACGTAACGCCTTTATCGATATTCCTACTCCTCCACTGGCATAAAGGTGACTCACTGAACCCATTATTAAGATCACAGAAGTCACTACGGCTCCATTAGACAAAGATTGTTTGCTGCCATATGTGCAATGAAGAAGGAATACTAATAAACATAAAGGCTCTATGAAGGATTACATAAACATACCTAATTTTCGAATCCGGGTCATGCCACTCCGATGAAACGTAAGTGCATAAAGGTGGCTGACTGTACTACGTTATTCCTAGTTCAGGTTTTCGCTGTTCGGCTTGTATTCCTTTCCTTTATGAACAAGCGCTCCTATTTGGCATTGCAAAGTCCTACATTTTTTTTATAGTGCTGCGCAATAAAATCATAAATTCAAAGAACGGATGTTGTAAAGATTTTATTTTTCGGTTGCTACGATGTATTTTCGTACGCTTTAGAAACAGTGGGTTTTAGGGTCGGGCTCGTGAATTCTTAACGACTAGGGTAGCTCAAGTCTGCATGACGCACTTTCTTTCAGTCGGTATCTTAACTGCCTCGAACCTTCCTTTCTCTCACTAATACAAGCGAGGGAAATCAGCAGCTATCTACAAAGCGCTGCAACAGACAACACGAATTGGAAACGTCCAACTTTTGCGTTTGCTGTTGTCCCCTCGCTTTTATATACATTGGACCCTCGATATAACGAAGCGCAGAATAAGGAATTTCTCCCTGTAGTGAACAAATTTTAAATATTTGGTCAAGGGAGGAGCCAGGGGGCTGCGGCCCCCTCCAAGGCAAATAAACACGGAAAATTGCCGAAATTTTTGAATAAAAAGCAGTTAAATTGTGAAAAAAAATGGGCGGAAACATAGAAAACTTATCCTGCGTACCCCTCTCCAAGACGTCGTTCTAGATCTGGCTTTGTATTTGGTTGCCCAAGGTACATGGTTGAAATACCTCCGTACAGGGTGAACAAAAGTCTGCTTCATCATAAATATAGGCCATTTTATTGTTTATAAAAAAAGCAAACAACCACTGAACATCGACAGGTAGGGAGGGAGTACAACAATTAAAGTGTGACACGGGTTCTACTCCCCCCTCCCACCCCCTAAACCACTCCCGCGCCCATTCATAAATTAAATTTCTGTCTCCAGCTCTAAAAGGAATAGAGGTATGGTTCCATTGGTAGAAATGTGCGGGCAGCGAAATCATGACGAATAGCGCAAACAGCATGCAAATCGAAGTGACGGTGCCCAACCCACAGTATCCATACTCTCGCAACCCCCCCCCTGAAATTATGTCGCACTCCCCCCCCCCCCCAACACAACCCCATCCTTTTGTTACCAATGAAGAGGGAAATAATTCGGGAAAATTGTTAGTTTTCCAGATTCTTATACCACTGATTTAGGTGATTGTTTTACGTGATCGCAAGTTGTTTTAAATGCAAAATATTTATTTTTAGAACGTATCATAAAGATTTTCCTCGGTAAAAAAAATACTTGGTGTTTCATATTAATAAGAAATAATTTACGAATCGCAAACAAATTGTTGAATTCGTCCGACAATGATAAAAGGCAAACCCAAACGATAACGCAATATGCAATTATTTTTTCAATAAACAGCATCAAACTGCAGTTTAATTTAGAGTATATTTAATGTCTCGCGATACAGTCAAAAGTAGCTCGCCTTTTGGCACGACTGACCCATCCATGTACACCAGAGGTTCAAGATTATAGCCTCCACCCAATCACGATAAGATATAGATTTGGAGGTTTGGTTAACATCTTTGTAATGTGTGGTGCAGTGGCACCCCGGGCCACTGCACTGTGACTGAGGTTGACGCTAATACCGCCATTAAGCCTCAATCCGCCCCCCTCCCTTCCCCACCACTGTGCATTGTAGTCTTGAGAGGTGAAGGGTCTCTGTGTGGCATATATTGTATAATTTCCGAGGCATATTTCCAAGTAAAAATATCCATCTCCGTCCCGAGGTAATCTTAGTAGTTAAAAAGGACATGAATTTCAATAAATAATTTGTTGTTTGTAGTAACGGTTATACACTGAGCGTAAAAAATTATTACACGGTTTCACTCGCAGTTCAAAGAGATATTGCAGAAATGATGAAATGATGAAATGATGAAAGAAATAATGCAGAAATGTCTACAATGCAAAAATTCCAGATATCCTCTTTTCACGAACTGTGAGTTGTATCGGGGGTGCATAAAGAACCAATTTTGGTGCACTACTTCCTTCGTTGTAAAGAGTTTATAGTCAACAGAGACAAGCAAGCAAGCAGGCCTGTTCAACGTTCCGTGAGAAATTACATAAGCATGGACGTCGACTTCTGCGTCCGTTCGCAGCAGAAACTGTGTTTTTCTCATTCTTTTGACGAAACTCGGAGAAGTCCGTGGTTGCTTGCCTTGATTCCGGCAAAAGCTCAACAGACAGTCGGGGTGCTGAGCGCGTCATTCGTCGTCAGCGAGGGACGAATACGAAGAACGGGAGAATATAAAGTCAGGACCAATAACCACGAGATAAAAGCATTAAAACAAAGTACATTTGGTTTTTCTCCGACTTGGCTTCCCTCAGACACTGCTTCTTTCCTCGACGCACGGTTGGTGATGGCGGGGAAAAGAACGGACGACGGGCCAACCGACGTGACTCTTGCTTGTCTCGGCTCGCTGTTTCCTAAAATGGAACCGGTCTTTCTTAGAGCCAAAGTAAAGTGCGTTTTTATCAAGGTCGTTTTCAGAATCCAAACCTAGTGGTGGTGGTGGTGGTGGTGGGAACACAATTGGGAGCCCGCAGTTTGCTGGGAAGAGGGTAATGCAAGCAGTCAAATATTTTTCGCGCTGCCTTTTTTTTTTTTTTTATCATTCCCCATTTGCAAAATCCTCGGCTATTGTTGTGAAAGAAGCGAGGAAAATAAGAAAGAAAAAACAACTTTCCAGTGCAAACAGTCCATTTTTTTCCTCTTTCGTCTTTCATTCAGGTCTGGTGCGTATACGCTTTGCTGAGAAACTGCCAGCATGCTTTATTGTGCGTGTATATACGTATATTTTTGTTAAATAAGGTCGCAAATGCATGCAGGGATATATAGGAGTAAAAGTGAACTGTACTCTAAAACAGATGGCTTCTATTGGTAATTCAGACAAAATGACATGCTTGCAAAGAACAACGCCAAGCTTGGTTAATGCCAGTAAAATATTGACATCATTAAAGGGTGAATACGAACGAAATAGACAGTTTGAATCGTTTATTAAACGAAAACCAACCTATCGTTAAACGGTTTTCATCGTTACGTTCTGCAACTCGCTAAGTTTCGCTCAGCAGGTCACAGATGTTCAATGTGTACTGTCTTATTGTGCGCGCGGCCTATCTTGAGTCCTGTAGGTATTTTATGAGCGGTTACTTCTTCCTGGAGGGAGCGACTTTAATCGACGGCCGCCATTGTTTTTGTAACCATCGTGGATATCAACAAGGCACTCTGCTACCAAAAACATACAATTGATTATCTGTGTCGTTCTGGGGCGAATTCAAGATAAGCTGTGGACACTATAGTTACACGGCACACATCCATGTGCTAATAAAATTCCTGCCAATCACAGTTTAGCATATCCTCGTCAATAACGACAATTGCTGCTGCTATCCGTTGCTGAAGATCTTGTGGGTTGGTTAGAAGGGAAGGAATGAGCACCTTTATCTTTGACATATCCCACTAAAAAAAAGGTTACGTGGTGTTAGATCAGGGATTCGTGATGGCCAAGTCATGAGTTCCTTGTTGTTCAAACACGCAAAACGCCTTCTCCGTAGAATTTGAGGCCATCTTGCATAATTAGCCACGTGAAGTTCACGTGACGCGCATTCGAAAACCACCACCGCTATGTGAAACATAAGTTGAAGTACGTGACGGTGAAAACCGTTTATCGATAAGTTGTATAGTTTTCGTTTAATAAACGCTTAAAACTGTGTTTCTTTTGTAATCACCCTGTATGTCATACTTCCTTAATGTGTGTGTGGGGGGGGGGTGGAATGGGTGACTTGGCTTCGCTCATGTAACCGTCACAGTAGGTTCGCAAAGTTTTTATAGTGATCCTGGCAAGATTGTTCGGATAATTATAGAGGTGTCGGTAATAAAAGATATTTCTACAATATAAGAAATTGTAATCATGAATTGTAACGATAGACAAAAAAAATTGTTACATTGTTACATTGTTTGTCTTGTTAACTTGTTGTTGCAGTTAGGCCAATACCTTCTTCACTGACGTGGGGATTGTGTAAAATCAGAATCATGAGCAATAAATAATTATCAAGTAATCTGCGTACGTAGCAAGTTTATATAAAAGATAATAAAATGGCAGTAGTAACTCAATTTAAAAATGCAGAAACTGGCCATTGTTCACTAGAATTAAACCATTTTTTTTATCTAGACACACTGTCGCGCCAAGTTAGGCAACAAACATCACAACAAACATCACATTAATTCAATTGTCGAGGTTGTAAACCATTGTAGCGCGACGCCATTGCGTCAGTGTCTTATATCTTGAAGCATAGTTGGGCACATTTCAGGTACTTGGGCAAAAATAATAATGCGGTACAAAAGCTTAAATTGTGTTGAAATCGAGACAAAAATTAACCCATCTGACAAAAATTAACTCGTATTTGAATGCCAGCTGTGCTGCTTTCAATGCAAAATCTGCCCCTCAATAACGTTGAAAATGTGTTACTAACTAGCTAGTTAGCTAGCTAGCTAGTCCGCTCATCCCCATGTTAATTCCCATAGGGTGATTATTCATCGATTCCCAGATAACGGGAAGGCTTCCAGCTGTGAAATTGGACGAATGGGTGCACTACAATACGAACTGCGTACCTTATATGGTTTGGAGCCTGGGAGCGTAACAGGGATGGCGTGGGAGGGCGCGTAAGTACGAAAATATTGTTATGACCATTGTTAGTATTGTCGGCATCGTCTCTCATTGGACGGCAAAAGTTACGACAATTACAACGTGTATACTGACGTGCGTGCTTAGACACACACTAGTGTATCACGATAAATCTAAACAACGTTGCAAAGAAATTGTATTCACGTCCAATTCACCAAGTGTAAAAACAAAGCAAAATAAACAAAGCCAAAAACTGGTGAAGATGCCACCAAGTTGAGAGTGGTTAGGCCCTTCAAAGGAGTGATATCAACACACCAAAAATAACCAAATACAACAAATTACAACAAAATTAAAACCAAACCAAAAGCCAATAAAGAGGTGACCAAGTTGAGAATGGTTCGGCCTATAGGCAAAAGGTATTAGCAAATTGTTGAAAACCAATTTCTTGTTGACGTGGCACTTTATTACTCATCTGCACGGTAGTGGAGTTAAGTCAATACACATTTAAAAAAAAAAGGAGTGATATCATATCAAAAACCAAAACTGGTAAAAGGGGCCGCCAAGTTCCGAATGGTTCGGCCCTTCAAAGGAGTGATATCAACACACCAAAACATTCGCCAAGTTAATCGCACCGCTTAATAATTCGAAGGTTAAATGAAAACTAGAACATTGCTACTTTCGGTAGCAATGTTCAGGTTTTCATTTAACCTTCGAATTATTAAGCGGTGCGATTAACTTGGCGAATGTTTTGGTGTGTTGATATCACTCCTTTGAAGGGCCGAACCATTCGGAACTTATCGGCCCCTTTTACCAGTTTTGGTTTTTGATATGATAAAAATCTTTCTCGAATGGTAATATACCTAGAGCAACGTAATTAGCATCGGCAACAGCATAGCCGTAACAATGATAAACGCATAGCATTGGTAAACGGGAGCAGATACGACTGCCTGAAGATTAAACTGAGTTGTATCATTTTCCACTAAAAATAAAGAGGGATGAAATTAAGCATGCCAAAAGTATAACAATGACGTCAATAGTAGACAAGACTGTCTGAAAATGGAGTTGAGCAGTATCGTTCGCCACTAAAAATAAACAACGATGAAATTTAATCGGCAGCAGCTTAAGCATAACAATAACAGACGGATAACAATGGAAACAATAGTAGGCACGGCGGCCTGAAAAAGGAATCGGAGTAGTTTTGTTCTTGACTAAAAGTAAACAGAGATAAAAATTGAGCTTGGGCATTACAATGACAAACGGACAACAATGGAAACGATAGTAGACACGGCTGCCTGAAAATGTAATTTATTTGTATTGTTCTACACTAAAAATAAACAAACATGACATTGAGCATGGCAAAAGTACAACAATGACAACAAGGTTTCCTCTGGGTTCTCCGGCTTCAAATAACAAAATTCAGGAGGGTGGTTCCTTCCTCTTAACACCTGCCGCTTGGGCCTTCAAAAAGTTCTATATGTCGAGCCACGTGATGTCATCATGAATTAGCCAATGACGAACGAGAATAGCGGCTAATTTGGCCATCTGAGTGGATGAGCACAGTCACGTAATACGCGGGTCACGGCAAACAACCGTAGCGCGTTGTCTACGCGTACTGGCCGACACGTACTATACTACACTACTATACTAACAATAATAGACATGACTACCTGAAAATGGAATTGCGTTTTATTGGTCTCCAATAAAAATAAACAGAGATGAAATTAAACATCGGCAGCAGCATGCGTATACTTACACCTATACTAACATACATGTACTAACAGACTTGTACTACCACACCTATACTTGTACCATTGCAACATGCTCCAAGTCTCTCCCCATGATCAATCCAGCACACTGCGCACACTGAGCACAATAAGCATAACAATGACAAACGGATAACAATGGACACAACAGCACACACGGCTGCCTGAAAATGGAATTGAGTAGTATTGGTCTCGACTAAAAATAAACAGAGATGAAATTGAGAATCGGCAGCAGCATAAGCATTACGATGGTAAAAGTATGACAAAGGCAAAAGTATAACAATGGCAACAGTAGTAAACAGGACTGCCCGAAATTGTAATTGATTGTATTGTTCTCCACCATAAAAACAAAACAGATCCCCGAAGTTGAGCAGCATTGGGCTGGATTGATACTTGGGTGGGTGACCACCTGGGAATCTGGCTGTTGCAGACATAGGGCCTTAGGGCATCGGGTAGATAACCAGGAGTGGGTAACGCTCGATAAACCCTGTGAAACCCTTTGAAACAAAACAGATTATGAATCGTAACACACCCCTAGTGCTTGTATGAGGGAGGGGAATTGAGGAATAATGGCGCATCAACAGCAAGGTCATTAGCACCAACCTCAGTCACAGAGCAGTGGTCCGGGTTGCCACTGCGCCACACATTACAGAAGTGTTAAACAAATCCCAAATCTACATCTCATCATAGATCTGTACCTCCTGCAAGAAAAAAAAACCCCGGACAAGAGGAATTCGCGATGCCTTCCTCTGTTTGGCGTAGTATAACTGTTCTACTTGAATTTTCACCAAAAATCCAAGTATAAGAGTTGTAATTTTGTTCTTCCTGGTGGTGTTTGTGTAATTTCAAGTAGATGTTGTATCAGAACCCGGCCGTAAACACCGGATGCCAATATTCTGAGAAACTTGTACACTTCCGAACCAACAGGAAGTCACCAATTAGCAAATTTTGCATAGCAAATTGGCGATTTTCACATTAACTATAGTCTCATTAGACCACTGCACCAAACTAAAAGCAACCTTAACTAGCAACCCTTGAATTAAATTGACTTTAATTACCACACACACACACACACACACACACACACTCTTTCTTGTACTGTCATCGTTGTGAGGAATAGGTTTTTCACTGTTGGTTGTGAGGATGTGACTGTATTTCAACTAAACATTGCTCACTTATGTTTTTGAATGCTTTTTGGCAGTTTTGTATGTCTAACACTCCTTGAAAATAATGCATTTAGATTATTTTACAATGTGCTGTAAACCATCCATGTGAGGATATTTGTGTGAATACAAGTGTTGTGACTAGTTTCTTGGCAGTTTTGGTGCGCAAACGAAGATGAGCCCCTCTGTCCGGGTTACGATCATGGAACGTGCATCAAAATGCTTGGAAATCAAAGAAAGGGAGAGCAGCCAACTGATAAGGAAAATAAAATTTCCGAATGGGGTTAGATTCACTCTAAATTACGCGTCCGATGAAGTCTTTGCAAAACCGATTACGGAATATTATACGCATATTTTCTTGATTAAAATTCTTGAGAAATTGTCGTGGCTATGAAAGAGTATGAAGGCATGGATGACTGAGGGGTGGAAGAGGATTCGAGATTTGAACCAGTATTTTTAAATTTTGAAAAGAGATGCTCCTCAGGTGTGGCCTGGATTGCGGGCAGGGCGTTTCTTCCTTTTCCTGATTGCCAACTCTCTTTTTATACCTGAAGATTTCAGCAAGATGGAGGGTGTGGGAGGGGGATGGGGTGGGTAGAGAGATAATACATTGAGATATAGAAAGTCAAAGTTCAAATGTGATGTTAAATTAGAAGGGGGAGATATGGACTTGAAGGACCAAAAACTTTTTTCTTGGACCCAATTTGGGCCGTTTTTTACAATTTTCAAAACTGTGTGTATTGCAGTTACATACGTAAATCCTATTACACTATGAGGAGATGGTTTCACTTTCGAATTCGACATGCCGCCGTGCAGTGGCGAAAACTGGCACTACACGGTTCCTCACAATGTAGGTTACAGCGCACTAGTAGGTACAGGAATGAGTTGTGAGGTGAAAATGTGTAAAAGACAGGACAGTTATAATATGACGTCATTTTTCAAAAAATAATGAAAACGCTGTGAGCTATCCTCACAAGTCAGATTCTCCTCACAACGAGGGTCTAAGGCACACACACATCCTCATAAGTACTGCGATACAAGTGCACACACACACACACACACATACACACAGAAAAGATCTGGAAGATCCCATCAACCAACAAAGAGGTAAACCTAACTGATCAAAAAACCTATAGAAGATTTCCATGTTACAGGGATGTTAAACGAACCCCAAATCAAGATTTTCTCAAAATTTCAAAATTTATTCAAAATTTTTTTTAATTCTTTTTTTTATATTTTTTTAATTTTTTTATTCAAAATTAAAAATTTCCGGACAGGGAGGACAGACTTATCGCCCAACTGGCGGGCTAAGTCTCATGGAAGATGGAAAAGGAGAAAAATGTCACGATGGTGACATTCCACAAACACATGAAGGAAAAACGGGCTCAAAAGTCGTAATCATTAAGTGCAAATTTAAAATTCTCCATTTGAAGGACTAATTCGTTGAAACCTTTTTCTTCACGTAACTCGTTGGAACTAGTATTCGACAGAACTTCCAGGAGAACGTCGCTTTGAATATCCTATTTTTCTTCACTTGAAAACCGAATGAGTTTCGTAAGGGTACACGATTGACGTGCACCTTAAAAAAATTGTCCATCACCTGACTGTTTTACCAAGACTGCCATGACCATCATCGGCTTTTTTTTCTTATGCATTTCTGTGTGTCCGGGTGACGACGTGTTTGGAAGTACCAATGTCGCAGACGGATTCAACGAAAGCAGCCGATTCTTCATAGGAAACTCGTCACCAGCAACTTAAACGTGTGGGTGGTCCCGACGACAAACGGACCCAGATATTCAGTCGTTGCGTGACAGACAGACACCCACCCAAGTTCTCGATGAATGCAGAAAGAAGATAGTTGTTTCTACATAGCACATCGTGGGAGCCACTCTGACACATAACGCTGACACAATGACTCAGCGACTCCGTAAGTATTTTAAGTTGTGAATGTTTTTTCCTATTTTTTTTCTCGGCTGTAGTTCACAAGCAAGAGAGTTTATTTTTTTAATTATTTTTTTTAAATTAATTTCTTTTGAGCCTTAAGTCAGCCGAAGTAACTCTGGTAAAGAGAGGTGTCAACCCGGGGATTCGATCCGGGAAACCTCCGATCATCGTAGGGGGCCGACAGATTGTCCAGAATTTGCGAGAATAGTTCCCATATCCGCTGAAGGAGCACGGTAGCCTCTCACGCTACCCTAGCCGGCATTCCTGGCCAAGATCCTCTTTCCAGGCGTTCGAACAGACCCGCAAACCTCCAGCAACCAGGCTGAGCTCTCTCACCACTTAGCCACGCTGACCAGCCACTATAATTCGCTGATTTTCCTCTATTCCTTAGTTAATCAATTTGTTCCATCTATTTCCTTCTATCTGAAAAAAAAACAAAAAAAAAACCATTTCCGATACTTCACTTAAACGTCAAAACTCGTCGACATTTAGCCAACTTATGTAACAATAAAACAGTATCGATACTGATAAGCTCAAAACCGGACTGGCTTCGGCAAGCTAAAACGCAGAAACTACTGCTTGTGTGGGCCTCCATTTTACCGAATTTTAGAAACCCACATTTAGGCCTATTAACGGCAGTTGATCACTTAAAATCAAGCGTCTCTCACCCATAGAAATCTCTAGACAGACTGTTTTGCCCTTGTTTAAGCTCGTCAATAGAGAAGCATAGATGAGAAAGGATGAGAGCATAGGACCATAGATTAGAAAGTTAACTAGATATACCGTCTTACTTCTTCCCGTCCTACGCGGAGCTCTGGCGGTAGTTGCGGCTACTAATACCTCTAATGCTTTGCATTCTGCTGCTTCGAAGGCAAAAGCATTAGCAGATGTATTAGTAGCCGCAACTACCGCCAGAGCTCAGCGTAGGCCGGGAAGAAGTAAGACGGTATATCTATAGTTAACTTTCTAATCTATGATAGGACCTTGCTGGGGTAAATATTCAAGCTTAAAACCAGGCTGGTTACTGTTTTTTTTTATCCTTTTAGTCTTCTGTACAGCCCTACCGGCTGAGAAGACTATTGCAACGACTTTGTCCGTCCGTCCGTCGCTTTTTTCAACTTCGCAACGGTACCAGATATTGACGACCATTGTTTACAACGTTAGATTCAGTGTGAGAAGTTAGTTAAATAACATGGCAAATTAAAACATCGTTAATTCCTCATAGCTAATAGACTTTTTCGATGTAACTAAATTAAATAATAACGTTTGATCGTCGAATTAAAACCCTAAATTAAAATCCTCAATAAAAACAAATGGATTTTAGCTTCGTTTAAAGTAGTCTCGTCGCATTGTTGCATGAATGAATAGGCTTACCGTCGAAACAAATTCTCAATTAGGCCTATCTGCTACTTACGAAATTAAAACTGCATTTTTAAAATTAGGCCTAAAAATGAAAATTAAGCCTAAAATCATGTTACCATGGGCAAACGTCATGTTGCTACGAGTCGCTGTTGGCTTCATCAACAGCGTCTCTCTCGTCCCTTCCCTACTACCACTGATCTATATGGGTTACGTTGAGCGTTATACTGTAACTGTGTGCCTGAAAGCGCTCCGTGTTGCAAAAATGAATAAGCTTACTAAACAGTCCATATCTCGGTTAGCTGCTACTTACGAAATTAAAGCTGCTGGTTAAAATTAGGCCTAAAAGCTAACAATTATGCCTAAAATGTAAAATAGGCCTAAAAGCTTACACATTTTTAACCGGCAGTTGTGATGGCTACTGCTTTTAGATCAGTATAATACAGATAGCTGTTGTAGTGCATGATAGAGGTGTGCGCCTCAACATTGAAAGTGGGGAACTTTACAGAAGACCAGTGCGACTAGGCAGTCGCTGTAGCCACTTGTTTTTTTTTAATAAGTTTACCAAATAACCATACGAGGCTGATCCTGGCATCAGCTACATAATCCGTAACTTCATAAACACAAGTAAATTTTTGATTTTCGAAAGGATATTTATTCCCTTTCTTGCTCACAAAAAACCGCTAAAATAACACACATAAACAGTCAAAACACCCCACACGCCGCCATCTTGTAAAACCGACTAGAAAAGTCAGTTTTACAAGATGGCGGCGTGTGGGATATTTTTACTGTTTATGTGTGTTATTTTTTCCGTTTTTATTGTGACCAAGACAGGGAACATCCTTTCGAAAATTAACGATTTACTTGTGTTTATGAAGTTGTGGATTCTGTAGCTGATGCCAGGATCAGCCTCGTATGGTATATCTCCTTTCCACAAAGTAATAATTTGTTAAGTTTACTAAATTTCATTACAGCATTGTGCTTATTTTCCTTCAAAGTTGTATAATGGAGATGGTTACAATACAGAGACAGTTGCTGTAACAATGTTAACGGTATTTAACGAAAAGTATTACCAAAGCATAAAAAGAATTCCTATCGGTGCCACAGTTTTAGTATAAAACCCTTAGCATTCTTTCCTGTCAAGGAATTTTGAAATTAAAAAAGTTTGACTTATTTTTGGTTAATGGCCTGACAGTTTAAAACGTGAGTCAATTTAAGCCTTTCTGGTATTAATGTCGCTGACCAAATATTTGAGCCTGTACAGAGGCGTTTTACAAAGACTCTACACGGTTTGAAAAAACTATCCTGCTGCCAACGCTTTAGGATACCTGGGCTTGACTCACTTGAGCTGAGAAGTTTAAAGGCAGACTTAATGATAACATTTAGGATTATTGACGGCTTACTTCCACAGGATCTGTCGCAGTTTCAATTCAATACTTCCACAGGATCTGTTACAGTTTCAATTCAATACCAACATTCGTACCAGGGGCAATTGCCTCAAGCTCGTGACCGTCAAATTTAAACTTGACTGTAGAAAGTCTTTCTTTTTCCTATAGAGTGGTGGTAGTGTGGAATTCAGTTTGGGACTGCATTGTCTCGGTTTCCATGGTGAACGTGTTTAAGTTTTAAACGGAACGGAAAGCCAATGGGCTCGAGATTAGTTAAATAAATACGGATGCAAAACTATTTCCGTTGCCTGTTGGACTTATATGTCAGACTGCATGCCTTAGCGGGGAATCGAACCCAGGACCTTTGAAATCAAAACCAAAGTCCTACCGCTGAGGCCAAGGTCCTAACGTGTTTGAGTGACTGGTTAATGACTGCAGCCTTACGGCCTTTCTGTTGCGACCAGAACTCTCTGTCCCTGATTATTTTTGTTGTTCTGGATTTTGTGACTAGGGTGCCCTACCTATCCTTTTTCTTTTGTTGTTTTAAGCATGTTGTTTCATCTTTGTATGCGGTTGGGAGTTATTGATATAAATTTGGTATCCTTCCCTATCGCATTGCGGTTTATATGTGTGGCAATAAAGTTGATTATTATTATTATTGAAATTGATAAAATGAGATTCGACGCGACCGACCATTCTGAATTTCACCACGCTGCTGCTTTTTCATTTTACCTTTTAGTCTTCTGTACAGCCGAAACGCCTGAGCAGACTTATACCAACGACTTTTTCCGGCCATCCGTCAGTTCGTACATCCGTCGGTCGCCTTTTCAAAATCCGGAACGAAACCAAATAGATATAAACGATTTTGCAGCATTAGATTCAGCCGCCAAAAATTAGTTAAATGAAGTAAGAAAAGAAAACCGGAAGTATTAAGCGGAAGTGGCCCACTAGTGGCCGCAAGTGTCCAACAAGTTAGCCCATCGTCTATGGAACGGTACCAAACAGAGACAAACGGTTTTCACCATCAGATTCAGCGTTCAAAAAATAGTTTAAATGAATTTTTAAAAAAAACGGAAGTATGAAGTGGAAGTGGGTCGAAAGTGGCAGAAGTGCGGAATTGTAAAGAAGACCGGTTGCAACTAGGTAGTCGCTGCAGCCATTTGTTTGGTTGAAAATAAGTAGTTGAAAAAAGTAGGCAAGTTCTATTTCTGAACACGGTAGTCACGATGCGAACAGTAGGAATTGAGGTTTACTGTATTTGCAGCAGTAGTTGAGCAACATCGCTTTCAGAATAACGCATATTGGAAGAATCGTTACTGATACTAACCAGGATGATAGAATCTCAGTAATCCCATGAAGAAGGAAGAATCGTTACTGGTACTAATCAGGATGGTAGAA